>CAJPEX010000731.1:0-64944 GCA_905338405.1 Notodromas monacha
TGTTTCATGCTTTGAAGTGATTGAATGTATTTTGGGGGAGTTGGGTTGGGTGGGGAGGGGGTTTGGATGCAGGAGTTTTGGTTGTACCTTGTGAACGCTGAAAAGTGGCAAATAAAGTTTTCTGTTCATTCATTCATGAAAAACTTGTGTTTATTCCTTTACAAATGAATCATCTTAAATGCATATGAAGTGAAATACAAATGGAGAGCATATATAGGTATCTGTGGAAACAATTGAAGAAACAGATTAATTTGATTTTTTTCCTTTCAATTTTTTCTTTCCTGCTGGCAGTCACACAATTGAGCTAATCAATTGATGTTTCAAATTCAAGATGGAGACCAGATGTATGATAATTTGCATGTTCAAGAGTACTTTCCGTGGTTTTCAGGAAAGTAAAAAGAAATTGGAAGTCACTCACTGAGCAGATGCCATTGACATTTGAGCCGGAATAACAAACTTGATGATTTCTGTCATAAGATGGATTTTTGCTTGGGCAATTCCAATTTGCTTCACAAACTTCATCTGTCCTGATTTGAGTTTCAGCCACATGCAGTCTCAATGATGTACCTGTTGACAAAGAAACCCCAATTCTCTTGACTCTTTTCAAGAGTCTCTTTCCAAAATATCAAGGACCAAGATAACCTGTTAGTTTTATACAATTTCTCCTGAAGGAATTTCTCCAAATGGTTTACCCATGAAGACATATCTAGGAGCAGACTGAACACATTGTGCTTTGACTTGTGTTTGTCAATTTCATTACAATTTAGTTGTTTTTACTGATTTATTTATTATTGTACCTGCTTATTTTATTTTTGTAATCTAGGAAGGGGAACAAAGTGTATGCATGTACATCAGTTGTGCATTTGTACATTGTGTGATGTGTTTTCCTTTTCTTCAATACCCATAAACTGCTGATTCATCTATTTTCATTCTGATGTGATGGAATGTGTTTGAATGAATGTGGGTGGGGAGGGGAGGGAGTTTTGAAGTTGGAATATTATTTAGACCTTGTCAATGATGGAAAAGCAGTAAATGAAGTTTGTTTATCAATCAATCAAACCTCAATAACGCATTAAAATTCAAAATTCAAATTACAAAATCCAACTATAAGAAAATTAAAATAGCATAAAGTAGGTTACACTTGAGTAGACCTTACAAATAGATGGCTTCCATGATATGGGTGATTCAAAAGTCGATTTTAGTTGAATTTATGTATGGGAAAATGACAATGATGACTGCCTTGTCTGCATGCCATCATCATGACTGAAATAGAGGTGTTTAAGAAATTCCTATAGGGGGCATCAAAGTGCATGTTTTCCTTCATGACTGGGTTTCAAAAGAGCCATGTAAAATTACACACAGAGTTTCTCCACAAGGAAAAGATCAATTTATTGAGTTAATCATCTTCACAGTTGTTAACTGGAGAATTAATAAAAAAAAAAGAAAAACAGGTTTTATGCTAATGTGCTCATAGTCACAAAGACATCTTATTCAAGATTCCTTCCATAATTTTAGCCCCTTTGAGGGCTGTTTTTCTTCACTGGGCATGAAATTGAGTACATAAAATTAAACATAGAGTTTTTATACAATAATGAAAAGATCAATTAATTGAGCTATTCACCTTCAGATGCGTCCATGGGTCATTGATAAAGAATATACTCTTTCATGCTTATGAGGTCAGATTCATAAAAAAGTCTAATTTTATGCAACACAAATCCCTCACTTACTTCCAGTCTCAGTGATTCCCCAACCCACGATTTTAACTGTAGCTCCTTGAAAGTTTGCTCCACTCTGTGGCAAAGGAATGGGAGCCACTTGGGATGTTACAGAAACAGCATCAATGCGAAGCAAGGACAAATCATTCTTGAATGGACTCAGTCCTGTGTAATCCTCATGATGCATCATTCGATTTGAGTTGACAGTTCTGACCACATCTCCATCATAGTAAACCAGTCCTCCGAGATAAATTGTGCATGATGGGGCCTTTTCAAGAGTCCCACTAAAATTTGAAAATTTCAGAACAAGGGAAAATCATTGAATTACTTTCCTTGAACCTGTTGAAGTCATAAATATATCTACAGTAGTTTTACACCTCAGTGTTTGAAATACTGAAAATCTTTCAGGAAGTTTACACCAAATTGAAAATAAAACAAATACATCTTTAAAGAAAATATATATTTAAAAAATTTAGTAGATTAAAAAATTAATCTAAAAAACCACGTTTTCAAAAAGCAAAAAATAACCTTAAANTTACTTACACTTGAGGCTACTAATCAATGACAAAGTCTTTATAGAGCTGGTAAATTTGCGCCTGGAGAGAATTCAAAGTGGGGTTCCAATTGGATCATTATGAAGATCAGCCCACTGTCAGCGAAGAGTTATTTGTTCCACAATTTTGTATTTTATGAGGACGTGGGCATTTCCCAAAGTTTTTTCTTGACCAATGAAAGATTCACTGAAGAAAAAAAGGGGTGTCCAATATGGTTAGAGAATTGAGTACATGCATATAAATTATAATTTTTTTTACCTTGAGCGGATTGTTATGCAATGAGCAGCGGATAATATCATGTCAGCTGCAATCAATGTCGCCCCACATCTTCCAAGATTCAAGCAAATCATTGAAGCCATGTAAGCATGATCTGACCGATCAGCAACTTCTATCCCATTGATTATTACAGCTGAATCAATGCCATCTGTACCTTGGTTCTGCTGATCCGAACCTTTTGAATAAAATTTATCACACGACACATCAATCAAAATGTTTATTTAAACACGATGATACAATAATATATTTCTTACCGCGGGAAATGTCAAAGAAGGCAATCAAGACGATCACCCAAAACATTTTTGAAAATTTTCGCCGCATTTCTCCTGTTTACTTTTAAAACCTCAACACCCACAAATCACAAAGTAAAAACTGAACTGCGTAGATTTTCCTTCAGCAGAACAAAGAAAACTAAACTTGAAAAGCTTTCACGACTCGCAGACAAAAAATTCGTGTCACTGCGCTTCAACCTTGGAGCGAACGTATAATTGCAAAAAACAACGTTTCTTTCAGATGTTTTTTTTTTCAAAAGTATCTTGTAGTAATTTTGCTTCATTCGAGCTGAATTTAAACGGATGATGCTTTCATTTCCAGCTCCCAAATATTTCATCATGATGACAAATGACTGTTTTCCCCCTCCATAATGCACAAGAAAGTGCACCCATCAAAAATTCAGAGGGCATCATTTGCATTAGGGATGCTAAATCAATAAACCACACATTGTACTATGGGATTTCCACAAGTTCTCACAATTGGAAATATAATACAGTGAGACCCCCATATGCTGCAGACACCTTGACATGGGGACAATTTGACATAGGGACATTTTTTTCAATTAAAAAAATCATAAAAAAGGCCCAACAAATGAAAATTGACTCAGCCTTATGACATTGCATGATACAATTGCCAATACATTTTAGGAAAATTGATTTTTATCAGGCTGCATTTTAAGAAACAGATATTTCCAAACCTAAGATCTATATGTAAGAAAAATTCTTTGGTACTTTTCCCATCACTTTCCCATCCATCCAACTAATTAAAAAAATTACCTGTAACACAGAGGGACTTCCTTCTCTTTTTGTGACTTGGATGTTATTTTTACAGATGCCAACATTTCAATGAACTGTAGAGTGGTATAGTATTCAATGTTCCAAATGTTCTTATTGGGTTGAAAAGATATTCACTGAATCAAATTCAAGTGGATAACAAAATTTTTTTCATGGAATTCTGATGAATATTTCTTCCATGAAACACCAATTAAAAATTACATAATGTAAGTCTACGGGAAAACAAGACTTGACTTTCAGACAATTCAACTTAAGGACACTCTTGATGCACCAATTATGTCTGCATCTGGGGGTCTCACAGTACTTTTTACATAATGCCATAAAATGGAAATGTGAAGCAGAATTTTTTCAAAATACCTGTACGTTCAAAATCTTAAAAAAATAAAAATAGAAGTTCCTTCCACTGATGAACAATATTCAAAAAATGCAAGAAATAATTTCTAATTTTCACTTTAAACAAGGCTGTTAATTCAATTTTTTTTCGCATGCACAAAAAAAAATATTCTCCTGACAATATATCATCAATTGAAAATAATGTAAAAAATCTAATTAATTTTTTTATAATATGCCTTGGGATTCATTGGTCAAGAAAAAACTTTGGGAAATGCCCACGTCCTCATAAAATACAAAATTGTGGAACAAATAACTCTTGGCTGACAGTGGGCTGATCTTCATAATGATCCAATTGGAACCCCACTTTGAATTCTCTCCAGGCGCAAATTTACCAGCTCTATAAAGACTTTGTCATTGATTAGTAGCCTCAAGTGTAAGTAATTTTCAAAGGGAAACTATTCCCGGTTGTTTTCGGTCGAGTGACAAACGCGTTTCGTCCTTCGAAGCTTAATCATCTCAGCTGCAGGACGAATTTAATCCAGTGACGACAAACCAAATCTTGAAGAAAAAAAAAGAATGACGAAGAAGGTGCCGGAAAAGTTGCGCCCGTTTGTGGCCTCCGTGAAGGAAGTTTTTTCAGGAGGACGAAATATGGAGACGATGGAAAATGGGTTGGAAAATAATTCAAAAATAGAAACCAGGTTTTGCTGGCTGACGAGGTTGATGCAAATTCCGTTGTGCGTCATGGGATTGTTGCCTTTTGCACAAGTTTTGCGAGGAACTCCGAGATTCGAGTGGATTTCACTGGGCACTTTATTCGTCCTTGCAAATGTGCACTTAATACACCAAACGCCCTTGTCGGAAAAAGTTATGACACTCGGTAAAAAATTTTTAGTGAACAGGAACTTACTTAAGGGTTAATAAAAAAGGTATACGATATAAAACACATACTTTACATAAATTCCGAATGTGCTTGACGAAAAAAATTATAACAGGTCTAAAATCGCATTGAAAGCACCCATTCAGATTAAAATTACCAGTAAGCCTAATCATAAAAAGACAGGTTTTCCTGATTTGCCTAAACCTAGTGAGCACAAAAATGCCTGTTTTGGGTCCAAAATTCATCCAAAGCAACTTATCCCAGAAACTTGCCAAAAAAGGACAATTGAAGTCAAGTTGCTTTGGATGAAAATCGGACAACATGTCGGATTCTGATCCAAAAGTCATCCAAAAGTGGTTGTCTTCTGGATGACTTTTGGATCAAAAACAGACCAGTTTTGGAGGGATTTGGGACATCTTTTGGATAAAGATCAGACAATATGTCAAATTTTTATCCAAAAGATGTCCTAATTTCCTCCAAAACGTTCATCTTTCATTTTTCAATTCTGCTAAACTGTGGTAAATTTTTCCATCCACCATGGGAGTTCACATTCTTCTTCACAAAGATATTTATTAATTTTTCATTTTGTACAGCTAACCCAGATGTTCCAAAACTCATCCTTGGAAGCTTCTGTGAGAATTGGGTTTCATGCCCACTCTCAAGGGAAATTGAAGAGACCAAATGGTCCTAAAAATCCAAACCTTTAGGAAACCCAAAACAGAAAACTGCAAACAGCAGAAACTTAATATTCAATACAAAAAAACGCTGTGGAAATTTCCACAACCCTGCCAACCCATCTTCCAAAAAGAGTCCCAAAAGGGATTCCACTTTGTCTTGAACGTTAGTACCAAGTGGATCAAAACCAGTACTTGGCAAATTTTGTGTTTATGAAAACCAAGCATCAAGCATAGATTCTAAAGTTAATAAATGATATTAACTTTAGAATGGGGTGTTCAGGCATCCCGGTTATAGCCCAACCAAATTCTTGTGTTTTATTTCAAAATCATGGGAATATAACATAAATCTTTCCAACACATAGGTTCCTTTTTGAATTTTAATTTTAATTTTTTTTCTCAGTTCTTGGACCTGTATTCAGCGGTAGAAGCCTAGGCATGATTGAATTGCTGGTGCTTTTCACTCGGATAACCTGCTTCTGCGGTTATCTACTCACTTTTCTAGTGAGCATCATTCATGTGAAAGAGCTGAACACGTTTTTCCAAAGAGCCCTGCTGCTGAGGGAGGCTGGAAATTTGGCCAAACCTGGCTGCCAATTGGAGCCCTGGTGGAGGGAACTTTTCCTCTTCTTCACCATCCTGGGGTCTTGTTTTGGCATTATTTATGTGGAGTTCAACTTGCTTGGAGGAACTGTTTGGAATGTAAGGATGATATATAAGCGAATTCATTTTTGAGAAATTGGAGGGGCCAAAAAAAAAAATTTGAGCCTCTAATTGGCCATGTTTGATATACCCTAGCAGGAAATGCTGACTTTCTTCCATTATAAAGACATTTTTTCAAGGTCCATATTCTTTTGAAACCGCAGCTAAAACTAAAAATACAAACAGCTGAAAATATCACGTTACCTAATCCACGAATTTAAGGAAATCATATTTTTTCTGCAGCTTTTGCTCATAATGTTGGGAATAATAGAAGTTTCAAAATGGAAAACCTTCTCTTATAATTTTATGGTAAGAAGTGTGTTGATATCCTCCAGAAAAAATCTGAAATTTGATTCATGTATTGATTTTACCAGAATAAGCTCACCCAACTTTCTTTAACTGGTTAATTAATTTTTTTTCGAGATCGTGTGAAAGGTTCCTGTATAGTCACACCTAAAATGTTTTAAAATGGAGTCTTTAAATAACACACACCGTTATTCTTAAACGGATCATATATTCTATTGGTGGAAATGCCCTCAAAGTACAATTTTAAAGGTGCTATCTTGAAATTCAACCATCCTGCAATTTGATGGTTGAATTTGCTAAGATAGGTGAACTCTTCTCAATTCAACCTCTGCCATGCAATTCAACCTGTAGCGAGACATGAAATGTCAAATGGCACATAGAAAACATGCCATGTGATGGTGTCTTGCAATTTGAACACTTTCCAATTGACCTTAGTCCAGCAATGGATTAGGGTCAAATTTCAAGATACCACCTGTATAATATAAAGAAAAACCTTCAAAAACTTAGGAAACAAAAGTTTGCTTTTAAAATCCTGTTTTTTATGCACAAAAGCAGCAGTGTCTAGTCTAACTGTACTTTCTTGCATTAAATTAATTTCCTTCTGGAATTTTTTTTTTTTTTACAGATCATCACAAGATGTCCGCCATTGCTCTACAGCGCTTTCATCCTCCTTATCTTCTACTCATTCACTCAAACCTGCAAAAGATTCATGGACACAATCGAGTTTCACATTTTCAAGAGCGATTCAATTACATGGACCCTGTTCGAGATATGGAACCCATTGACATGGTGCATACTTTTCACGAGACCGTGAAATTCGTCCACATTGTGCTCATAAGCCAATCTGCAGAGGTCATCTTGAAAAAGGTACAAAAAGTCATTTATTTCAATCAATGACAACTATTGATGTTCTCTAGTGGTTCAATACAATTTATCCTGAAACATACAGTATTTCTTTTTACAATCATTGAATGGAGTGTGTGCAGAATTTTCTGCCGGCTTGTCTATGAAACTAAGAGTCAAAGAAACAAGCCAACTTATAATTTAATCCGCTTATCTCAGGATCAATGCGCCAGAAGGAAGGGAAAATAAGGGAATCTCGGGAACTGGAGTGTTTGAAACATCATGGCTAAGAAAATTGGCAATACAATAACTTGACAAGAATAGGAAAAGAGCGACCCCCAGAACCAGGACAAGACCATTACAAAATCGGCGCCTTTTTCTGCAGGAGAGAACCGATTCCCCCTCTGCTGTTTTGAGACCAGGGTCATTTAACCTCTGTTTCTTAAAGCAACACATCTGGGAGAAGTTGAATGTGACTCAGAAAGTTGAAGGAGTAAAATGAGCTAGAATTAAGAAACCATGACAATGAATTATGAAGTGGAATGAATAAAAGTTCTTTTGAAATCCAGAAGTAAACTCACAAGATCAAGCAACCTGGCAGCAGACAGGACTCCAAAAGCTTTAAGTATTAAGTTACTCTATTTTAGTTGTAGGAACAGAAAAGAGTTGCTCACAGCGATTAAAACAAATTTAAATTATGCAAAAAAAAACCTGCTATAGGAAAACTTCAAATTTCACAAAATGAAAATGTTTGTTCAGCTTTTTTCTAGAGATCTGCTCAGGACACAAAAAAAAGATTGCTCAGCTTTTTCTGGAGATCTGCTCAGGACACAAAAAAAAAAAAACTGCAAGGGAAAAAATTTTACCCAACCAAAAGCCCCCCTGCCAAAAGCCCCTCCCCCCCCCCCCCCACTTTTTTTTAATGCAAGTTTCATAACAGTGTTTGGTGGTCCTGAGAAGGGCTGCTTGGTTTCATTAGTGCTCAAAATGACTGTTGATTAATCATCTTCAAAATTGCCTTCTGCAGCCTCTTCCTCAGTGTCACTGATGCTCTCAATGTCATTTTCTTCTCAATGTGGCCCTCTCATCTCAACTCCTTCTTCATTAGCACATTTGCAGCACCTGGTACTGGCATTTGTGCTTTTAAACATGAATAAATAGCCATTTTAGTATGCCTCTTCACCACTCTTCTGATTTTTGATGATCTGAAGTGCACCAGCCATTGGATCAACAAGGTGAACTGTAGATTTTGCAGAAGTCAGCAAGTTATGATGCTTCAACATTCAAAGAATTACTGATGACCACTGCAGGTGGAGAATCCCTTTATATACTCAACTTACAAACATATTGGTGCTTGGCCTTGTGCTGGGCCTGCTGTGGTGAAAGGTGCAGCTTACCATCAAGAGTTACAAGAATACATGTAATCCCAATTTTTGCTCCAAGGGGGGCTTTTGGCAGGGGGGGGCATTCCGGGGGGGGCTTTTGGCAGGGGGGCTTTTGGACTACACCCGGAAAAATGGACAAAAAAAACAACACTCCATCTAAACCGCAGGAGGGCGTGATTTATGAAAAAATTCTTTTGCAAGAAGTTCTCCGATTTATTTTCTTTGATGTTCAGGATGACCAGATAAGGTGCAAGATCAGAGAATACCTTTGCTTGAGGAAAGACATGGGCGAAGTTTGCAGGTCGACATTTTGCAAATGTTCTGAATATTTGGAAGGAATCCTGTCTTTGAGGAGCCCAGTGTTGACAGCTAGTGGGTATTTCGACTTGAGGAACAACCTCTTGCCCGGGGTGAGGAATGAACTTTTTTTCGTGAACTTTGAGGTATACTGGAATTTGGCGTCTGGTTTCCTTTTAATTTTTGCAGATTTGTGGAGTGATTTTCACGTACCTCATAATTTTGGTGCAATTCAAACTGGACAGAATGCAGATGCCCGAGGACAAGCTGATGATCGCCTAATCCTTCACTGGTTCACTCACTCATCTGTTGATGAAATTACTTTTATTCTCTCAAATTTTTCGTTGAGTAAAATATCGAATACAACAAAGAAAAATAATAATATCCGGAAATTTCTCCAAAGAGAGCGGGAAAAGCCGGTTCAGAATTCCGATTCCGAAAGCATAAAAAAGGACCAGAATTACGATCAGCATGTCTTGTGCTAGAATTTCTCTACAAAAAGTTTTAAAACACGAAAAGTTATTCACCTGGTTCCGTGTTAAATGCCACTGGTTTCGATTTCAGTGGGTTTCATATAGTGCAAGATGCCAAAATTTATTTGCAATTTTAAGAAAATAATGCACTTTTTGTTGTTCTTGAAATTCATTATTCCTCAACACCATATGACGCTTCCCACACTTCTGAATTTTTATTATTACGCACAAAATTATTTTAAAATATGGAAAATAACTTTTTAGTTGTTATTATGATGTTCATATGCAAGTACAGTACAGTATTAAGTTACTTTCAAGGCAGTTTACTGATCACCTATAAAAAACCAAAAGATTCAAAATTTATTTTGCTCTTATTGGAACTTCTTCTAAAAAGTTCCATCCCAAACTCTTGAATGGTAAGTATATTACACAATGTCAACAGGGGGGAAAAAATAGTCAATGTATATTGATTATCTTACAAATTAATAATTTCTTGGTGGTATATACAGTACCATATTTACTTGAGTACCATGTGCCCCTAAGTAAGGCAAGCATTCTCATTTTTCTGCAAGAAATTTGTCTGAAAACTTAACCCTAGCTGTGTAAAGACACCCACCCCAGTTGTTTGTGCTGATGCTGACATCTAGGAAGTTCGATTTCTTTTCATTTATTTACCCCTATTGACATTTGGGTTTTCCTGCTTTTTACTGTCTGCAGCTCCCTGAATTATAGGAATATCTTTTGCTTCCTCAACTTCCTGGCTTTTGCATCTCCAACTGATAATTCCTAAAATTGCTATCCCTTCAACCACCATTTCCCATGAAGAATGAGGCTTGGTGCAAAGCATTTCCTCTTGATGTTTTTGTTAAAATGTACCTGCATATGACATGCAGGGTTTTGAAAAGTTTTCCTCAAAAATTTTATCCACAGATATCAGGCGCCCCCTTTTTTCTGCCTTAAGTTCTGGAACAAAAGGTGCTGTGGTACTTCAGTAAATACAGTAACTTCAATTTATTCATTATTTATTTCTTTTTGGAATAATACTTCTTAAAACTGTTCTTTCATTCTGGAATTGCCCCAATTTTTCAGTCTCAGTTCAATTCCAGATTTGTTTTACATGCTTTTTCAAAAAATTATTTCCTATTCATTCAATTTTTGTTTTTAAAATTTGAAAATAATTTCATATTCTTTACTCAGTATAATACTTTTCTCTGCGGTTTGAACTCATTACAATGAGGAACTCAGCATGAAACAATGATAAGTCGTAACAAGCTGATTTTATCAATCAACTGGAGGCACAATCAGACTATACAAGATAGTACCTAATTTGAATATTTTCCTGATGCTTGTATGTGTTCGTTGTTGATAAATTCATGCAATTATTGCCATGGAAAATTGTTTAACCATTCATTCTCGTTTCGATTTTTGCATGAGATTAATTATTCGTTTTTTTTTTTTAATTGGGGATTTTTCAGACGAGTAATTCTTGAAGAGCGATTCAACTGGAAGTTCGAAATGGAAAATTTGCGAATGAATGTATTTGCGGTGAATTCAGTGACATCTGAAAGAAGGCGACGTGTCTGTGATGATGACATGAATCCACAGCCAAGTTCTGCAAGAATTGGCTGGTTGATGAGGATAATGCAAATGTGTTTGCTGATCATGGGAATCCTTCCCTTTGCTGGTGTATTAAGTGGGAAGCCAAGGTGGTCTTGGATTTCTCTGGGATCTTGTTTCACTGTGGCGAATATCATCAACTATGGGATACATTGGAAAACCATTTGGGAAAATTGTAAGTGGTTGGGTGACTTACAAATAAGTCAGAGATAAACAGATGCTCTTCTGAAAAATTTTGTAAAGAAATCCAAGCTGTGAAGTCTTTTGTTATTCAACTGTATAATTATGTTACACTTGATGACTTGGGTAAATTCATACATATCTTTCAGAAATTAGGAGGCAAGACCATGGCCTTTTTAGCTGGTGCCCTCTGAGATCACCTTTAAATTTTTTTTATAAATGAGTTTTTAAATCCTTTTGAATATTTTGTGGTATTCATGAATTTATGAATTCTAATCAGCCTCAAAAATTAGACTTTGGGCTTTAAATTTTGAAAATATGGATACTCAAAAAATAAGCTATGATGGGATTTAAAAAATAAAGTCATCTGGAAGTGTGGCAAAGTTGGGATATTTTTGCATAGTTTTGTCCCCATGAGGGCAGAAAATTGAAAAAAAATATGATTTTTTTAACCAAGGCCAAAGTCTGAAAAATCCCAATATTTTTATTTATATTCCTGCTGAAAATGTTGGCTAAAAAAATCCTTCATGGGTGCCATTTTTCATGCATTTCCAGCATAGGATTAACATTGGGGATTTCTTGAGACAATGGGATTTTCTGCACCCACTTTTTTTTTACTTAGCGGCCTTGGCAACCTTGGGGCATTTCAGGGGCCACTTGTCAAAGTGAAATTCCTCTCCAAAAAAAAATCCTGACTTTGCTTCAGGATGACCAGGAATACTCTGCTTTCTATGGGTTAGGAAATTCCAATTTTTTTTTCAAAAATACCTTGGAAACTCTCTCTGTCATACTTGCTTGAGGTGATGATATTTTTCACATCATTGGTATTTTTCAGTCATTGCTCCAATGCTAATGACTCCAAACCTCAGCATCATCATCCTCTACCTCACTCTCCTCATCAGGATGACTTGCTTAATGGGAATGTTCATGAGCTTTGTATTAGGCATTTGGAAAGCCAAAGAGCTCAACTTGTTTTTCCACAGAGCTGTCAAGCTCAGAGAATCAGCCAGGCAAGCAAATGCTGACCATAAAATTGAGCCTTCAATTAGAGAGGCTATTCTTTTTGTAATGGTTTTATTATCCTGTGCTGGAATTGCTTATATCGAGACAACTTTTGTTGGAGGGACTGCTTGGGAAGTGAGTAAAATGTAAAAAAAAAGTCTTTAAAATGTACTGTATGCTAAAGTATATTTTCCTGGAATATTTGTTAAAATAAAATTCAAACATTTTATACAAAACATGCTTGTAAATCTTGAATTTATTTTTTTGAAAGAATTACACATAAAAAGGCTTTTTCCCTCATTGAAAATTGCATGTCCATCTGTTTCTTTGTTTGATTTTGGTCAAGGAAAATAAGCTTGAATATGTCCTTTTAAATCTTTTGATTTTTTAAGGAACAGGGACAATTATTCCTATTTTATTCCATGAGCAATCCAAGGATGACAAAAATTGAAGATGTTCCATTTAAAAAAATTCCTCAATTTCATTGAATCTGAAAACATTGGGCTTTAATTATCTTCAATGTCGAATCCAAGTTACATGCAATAGAATTTTGTTATGTAAAAATCTTGTCATGACAAATACTTCTTTACAAGAAATTCTTCATCAAGATCCCTGATAAATAGCCATAAAGATAATTTATTTTGGTATATCAAACATTGTTGCCAACTTTGTTTCTAAATTTACAAGTAATCACTTTGTTGTAACAAGATTCTACAGTGCAAACAAGCTTTTTTTCTGACCAAGGGAGAGTTCTCTATAGATTTGTTCCCTGGATTTTTTTTTATTCTGCAGATTACTACCAGATACCCCATCATCTTTCATTTGGCATTAATCTTGGTGGTTCTCTATGCATATTTGCGGACATGCGACAAAGTCATGGACATGATCGAAATGAGCGTTTTTGACAATAAAATACCCGTCTCACATTGCGCTCAAAAACATCGCCACAATTTCATGTTGTACCTCGAAACGTTGCAATATTGTGAATCATTTTCCGAGGCATTCGGGGCCCTTCTATGCGTCATGTACGCAGGATTATTCACATTATGCGTCGTCATGATGTACAATTATTTGGAATATGCCATGGACCCTTTACGACCATTTGCAAAGGAAGAACTCATCTATGGGTTCATTGAAAGCGTGAAATTCGTGTTGGTGGTTCTCATAAGTCGGACTGCGGAAAGTATCTCGAAGAAGGTGGGTGAACATTTATCTGTTGCAGTCTGCCAAACATTTTTCCAATGCCCTGAATATATAAAGTATATCATTATTATTAGAAGTGAGGAAGTGATGAGGGCATGACTAAAAGGACTGAAGCTAATGCATTAGAAGTTTCATTTTAAAGTTTAGTAAATTTAAAACAGTTTTTATACCAGTGAACCCCCTATATGTAAAAATTAAAACAAAAACAGCAATTCAAGAAGCCAGACCAGTAAATGAAATTGTTGTAGTGAGATTCCACTGTACAGTATACTTTGGTTGATGCAATCCAAGTGCCAAATGCTTTAACAGAGGCTCCATTCTGAAATTGCATTTTCTGGCTTGATGAAAAATTAACAGAAATTTTAAATCCTTGGTTTGCTTCTACTTGGGTCATCATATTTGAATGATTTCAAAAAATTGAATCAATGTTGTGCTTGCACAAAAGTAGATAGAAGTGAACTATACTCCAATTTCCTCTGCTTTGTGATCTCATTCGGTTCAAAGAACTCTGAAAAATGGGCTTCTTATGTCCTGAATCACTGCAAAACCAACACAAGTGGTTTAAATTGGAAATATTATCGATCCTGTGAATACAGAGAACAATGAATGAATATGTTGCTTTTGCCTCACAGCTTCCCAGGAAATGCCATGCATGACTGCATTGAGTGATCAATGAATTTTTTAAACTTTAAACAATGTCTTTCTACTTTTTTTCAAGCAGGATGAGAGAATGCGCAGCAAAATCCGGGACAGCCTCTGCATGAAAAGCATTGCAGGAAGCTACAGAACTTGTGTGGTGAAGCTTTGCAGCTGTAATCAATATCTTGAAGGAATCCTGGCTCTGAAGAAACCAATCTTATCAGCCAATGGATACTTTGACCTGAGGAACAGCTTGCTACCTGGTGTAAGAGCAACATTGTACTCTCAAGAAACCACTTATTGGTGAAGATAATTGCATTTTTTTCTTCAATTTTTTTTTCAGATTTGCAGTGTGATTTTCACATACATTGTTATATTGGCTCAGTTCAAGATGGACAGGATCTCCAAGCAATCCAATGATTGGACCAATCAAAACATGACAGTATTGCTCAATCAAACTTACTAAGGATGGTTTGCTTCAAGCATAAATCCAAGAGTTTACAAAATGTTTCCTCACCATTTTCTCCATTTATTAAGCAGCATTAAGTCAATGTATCTTCAGAAATGTTTGGCAATATTTTGGCAAGTAATATTGAACACAAATTTTGAAGGATTGCTCAATAGTATGAGAATAGAACAGATATCAGTTTGATTAATTTTTTCAAGGAGCTTCGCCTATTAAGAAAACAAGAAAAGAAACAAAAATCAAAGAAGTTCTCAAACATGTTGTGCTTTCCATGAAAATAATTATAAGCATAAGCTATGTTGCTCTAAATCAAAATAAGGAATCACAATAATTTTTGATTTGCTTCCACTTACAGATTTTTGGAGTTTGTAGTTTTTCAATATGGTGATGAGAAGTTTGAAGCACAAGATTTTCAAAAACAGCATATTTTATCCTTACAATGCTGTACTTTGAAATTAGTTTGAGAATACTATGCACTTGTGCACAAAATTATTCAATTTTTATTGCGTACAAATATACTTCTTGTCACAATATGTATTGAGTAATGAATCTTTCAATGATGCGCTATATGCATCATGTGAAATGCACTATGCAAACTAGAGTCTCCATTAATTTATATAGCTTTACTCTTTGGCTGAATTTCATGCTCCTCTAACACAGATGGATTTTAGCACTAAGCTTTTGGTGGATCCCCCAAGAGTAGATCCATCAATACTGTAATTGACTAGGAAGTTACTATTAGTTATGAGTTATGACAATACACTTCAGCTTGTATGTCAATCTAAAAAATTAATGTTGAATCATACAGGCGAAATCAAATAATCAAATATAAATACCTGAAAATTTCTTACTGATTCATTTATTGATCAGCAGCATTCACAAGGTTCAAGCAATATTCCCACATCCAGACCCCCCTCCCCTCACCACCCACATTCATCCAAGCACAATCCATCACATCAGAATTGAAAAATAGAGAAATAAGCTGTGTACATGGATATTAAAAGAAAAGAAAATACATCTCAAAAATTACAATTGCACAACTGATGTAAATGCATACACTTTGCTCCCCTCCCAATAACAAAATGAGAATATCAGGGAAAAAATTGCAGCAGAAGGCAATTATTTCCCCTGCATTAAAGCACAAGGTGAACTAATTAAATGCTGTTCCCAGATAAGTTTCAGTTGATTGAACAATTTGAAGAGAATCTTGGATGAGAAATTGTATAAGGTTAATAGTTTATCGTGGTCCACTCTATGATTTTGGTAAGAATCTTATCAAATTTTAGGAGTCCCAAATCTTTTTAAAGCTCATTTCTGTAGCTGTGGAATGCTGGCCACAAGAAGGTGCTCTAGTAAAATTGTATTAATTTTTGCAGTAAGTTTGGAAGTCTGACAGGTACTTGAAGAACTTTGATGTGCCAAACATGCTTATTACCATGACGATTATGTCTACCAGAGCTAGATTGACAAGTCAAAAATCAGTTTACACCAGAACATAAGATACTGAGAGAATTCTGTCTGGTAAGTTTAGAATATACAGTACAAGGAAAAGGAGGGAGAGAATTATTCAAACATTTTATGCAAGTAATGAACAGGATAAGCTCAGGGTGATTACAATGTTTCAAGTTTTTCAAATTGTACACTCAGGAGTTTTTCCCTCCATAACTCCTCAAAATGCTGTAAACTGCAAAAATCTTTTTATCCTGAAGGTTTTGATTAGCAATCATAAAACAAATTCTTAAAAATTGTATTTAACTCCATGGAAATGAGAAATGGGCAAGTTTTGCAAGATGAGCAATGACAGAAATTTCAAGTGAAGCTGGAATTCACTTCCCGTTTACTCTCCACTGCTTCGCAATCCAGGTCACTGTTGACCGCTGGCTCAGACCTGCTCTTGATTCCTTTTCTGATTCGGTAATTGCCATCAGATTCACGAATCTGTTCAGATGTAAAATTATCTGTCTTAATCGTGGTTTCGCGAAAAGCGGAAATTACAGGAAGAGATTCTTCAACAGCAAAATCTTTCGACTTCGCCTGGGATTTGAAATTATCTTCTGGAGGGGTTTCAGAATATTGTTTCCTGGTTGTGCTGCTGGAGTCTCCCGGGGAATTCGACCCTGGAATGAGAATAAAATTGATAAATTTCCTGTGATTATCAAATTTTCATAATGAACAATGCTGTTGGAAATGGAATTTGTTTGCGGATTTGTTCAACTTGGATCTTTTTCAATGATTTGAAATGAAATTTAGACAACAATCAGCCGGGCTGAGGCCGGGGTGCTCAACACCCTAGTATAAGGTTGATGTATTTTTGGATATTTTGATAGATCATTTGACAACAGCAGTTTTTGCGTCAGTCTGTAAGGTTTTATTAAGTGTTGGATTTTTACAAGCCTTACACCTTGTAGAGAATTGGTTGAATTCGCTGAAACAAACCTTGCTGACTAATTAATCAGGAGTAGAATTAAAACACAGTACTTGGCCGGTGCGCAAACCGACCAGGGAACTATTTCCCCACTAGCGCTGACCTTTTCTTTTTCTCACAAATTGATATAAGTGTAACAACAATATACACTTTCAATTCTTTGCGGAAATTAGAATTTGAGTATTCCCAGAACTGGGTACAGAAGATTTTTTGGCACACACAATACACACACAATAAGCGTTCCCAAAAATTTTGACAATATCTGAACAAATAAATTGATTTGCGTAAATTCTCTTTGGTTCAAGCTTGAAAAGATTTCAGTAGCAAAAGGTTCCAGAAGATGGAAAAAATAATATTCACACCAAGCTTTCTCGAGTATTGAAATAAAAGAAGAATAAGACGCTGTAGAGCATCTTAAGCTGAAAAAGGTTTTTATAATTTAGAGTTTGGATAACACAATACTTCTGTCACAAGTTTGTGCGGATTCCAAAATTCTTACAAGTCCACACAATTCCTGAATTTGGTTAAGTCTGCAAAGGTTGCAAATTTCGAACAAGTCCACAAATAACAAATTCCCACATACGCGTAACAGGCCTGTTGGCTTTCGATTCTCAACTGTGTATTCTTAGAAAGATTGGTTTAATCAAGATTCCTTTGGTTTGAATTCAAAGACTTTGTGGTAGAGTTCCAGAAGATGGAAAAAATAATATTCAATAGTTTTCTCAAATTTAGAGAATTTAAAGAATATAAGGACTCTAAGGAGCATGTTCAAGCTGAGAACAAGTTTGGAAAAGTTTGACAGACAAGTTCACAAGGATATTCTGAAGTTTGGAAGAAATGTTCAATCACAACACTCAGAAGAAATGAATAAATTGTATAAGTCCAAAAAGAGGTTTCAAATCTTGTAAAGAGTCCACAAAATTAAAAGTTCCACACACAAAATAACTCAATGACGTTCTGAAGCTGTCTGTGTCTATAAAAGAATTTAAGATCTCATTGGTTTGCAAAGTTCAAAGAGTGGTCAAAGTCCTTTTCTTAAAATAGGCAGAGGTCAAAAATTATTCTTTTCTCAGTCACAATTCCTCTCAAAAATAGAAATTTCAGTTGTGGAATGGAAAACAAGGTACAGAATTGCGCATGAACTTAGTTTTAGTCAGAGAGAAGTTTTCAAGAGCAGAAAGGTATTCCAGAATTGGATTTTTCTTTCTCACACAACACTCAACACAAGGTAAATTCCAATTTTTGTAAAGTCCGTAAATCTCAAATCTCGATGCTCTCAAAAAACGCCCAGTGACTCAAAATTTCCACTGACTGTGTTGCTTGAATTCTGGGGGGTTTTATGCAATTCCCCCTGCCCGTTTTGGCGGGATTTTTTGGTTAGAAAAACACCCAGGTGCTGGGATTTTCAAAGTTAACAAATTTGCCAGATGTTGGCAGTTGTCAACAGATTTTTAGTGCTGTTTTGAAAATCTTGTACATGGTTTTCTCCCGGTAACCGGGTGTTCTGTTTTTGATTGTTTTTACCTGCAGCTGGAAATGTTTTTGTTTTGTCCCTGAGCTCAGAATTTTTTGGGGAAGGAAACATTTCCCTTCTTTTACGAGTGTGCCAATTTTACAATTGGCCCAAATTGCCCCAGTTCTGGGAACTGTTTTTCTTTCTGTACTTTTCCTTTTCAGGATTTTTTGGCAATTTAGCCATCAGCCCCGGTTCCGGGGAACAATTTTTTCTCTTTCTTTGTCCTTTTTTTTTCTGCACATCCCCAGATGCGCCCATCAAATTACCAGTCAACGTCTTCCTCCCTTTTGCAGCGGCGTCCGTTGCCACCAAATAAATTTCGCACGCAGTCTTTTGCGCAAGAAAACACAGAAGCAACTGATGATTCAATACAGAAATGATTCAATATTTATGCAATTTCCTTTCTATGGCAATTTTGTCCCTGAATGTATTATCCTTCCAAAAGGATTTCCCCAAGAATTCAGAATCTTGTAGGAAGTTGAGGTCAAGCTGGGTCCCATTGAATCCCCAACTTTCCTGAAGTTCCGCTGTTTTCCTGGTGCCACTCTAATCCTGTAATTGTTAGCTCAACTGCTTATTACAATTTTCAACAAATGCCAAACTGGGTCATTTGCTTAAAAATATAAAGTTTTTGGATTAATTTCTTTCCAGAAACAGGAAAAAGGATGCAATTCAAGATAAATTATGCACAAAAGTCATGAAGGACAGCAAATATTGTATAATTATGGGCATGCTGTGCTGCTTCAGTGATCATCTTCAAGGTTGTGACGATTCTGTAGATTCAACATTTAATGACACATAAATTTAAAGTTTTCATGGATGTTTGGATCAGTCTCATGTAGGAATTTCAAAGGAGTTTCAATTATCTTGCTTTTTGTTTGATTTTTAATGGATCATTTCAAATAAATGTTCTGTGTCAATAAAATACTCAAGAATATACATTTACTTTTTGTCATTAACAATCATTAGCATATGTTTACACATTTGTCCTTTTAAAAGATTTAAAATGATTTCAAGCTTATCAGACATTCAAGATGTATCACCTGAATAGTCTTCATTTCTTCCTGTATTGACTTCAATTTTTGTGCAGCTTCCTTTAGTGTGAATCTTGATCCTAATAGGAGTTGGTTCAGCTGACTTGGCCCTTCTGCTCCTGAGCTTCACATTTCTAGCATTCACTGAATATTTTGTTTCTAGCAAATCTGACTTCAGTATCTTCCTCCTTGACTCCATAAAAGTTCCAGATGAATTCCTTCTTTTTCTTTGAAACCCCTGCTGTTCAGGGCAGTCATGAAATCCTTGATATTGTTTTGTGGGGGATGGCAAATGATGAACTGGTTCTTCCCAAACTGCACCAGCAAGTGATTGCTGTCTGACTAGGCTTGAGAACCTGCAAAAAAGGAATTCAAAGTTTCTCATTGAATGTCTTCAGTATGAACCTTGGTATTTTTCTGCCAGAGCACAGGTGTCGCCTCTCAAGTGGGGAAATTGGTGCACACTGGGGATATGTTTGTAATTCTATACACAGTGACCCTGCTGTGCACCTGAAGTGTACCAAAGTTCTTCTGTTGCACATACATATCCCTAATGTGCACCAATTGTGTGTTCACGCCAAGATTACTCAGGGTCACATTTGTAAACAAATAAGTTACACCAAATTACAGTTCATGCATTTGTGTGATACTCCTGTTCTGTCACATTTGTGCATTAAGTGTAGCCCTGGAATGGTAGCAAAATTTCCTCTACAGGAGTGCATACTTGCAACCCCAGAAGATCCCAAATTCACTAGTTGTGACCCTGGGGTTCTCCTACTGTGGGGTCACAGCAAAAATAGCTTCCCACTCAGGCTGTTTAGATCTTGGTTCATTTTCAGAAAAATTTCACAGTTTTCAATGCTACACTTTTTTTTTTACCAATTAGGCAGAATTAGGCCATGGGGAATTCAAATACATTGCACTCATATTAATGATTTTATATTTTTCAGGGACAGTAGCCCTGTGAGACATTGGAGAAATTGCACATTTATGCAGGAAAGTTGAAATTAATACAGTAAAGTACTAGAAAAAATATCAAAAATTTATGAAGTCACTGCAAGTGGTGAGAGTTAGCAATAATACATTACTGTGGCACTGAAAGAGAATAATGAACTGAAAATTCAAAACTATAATAAGACAGATTGAAAATCTGCTCAAAAGATTCAATGCTGATTTTAAGCAGGATTTACTAGTAAGTATAATGTGTTGAGTAGTGGTAACATTACTGTCCATGTTTCTGTTCAATGGATGATCAGCAAAACATTTTGAAATATTTCAGATCACACTTGAATTGGGCAGCATCGCATCAGCAGAAAACTAGCGGCATCTATGTGCAATGGAAAATAATTATTTGCTTAAAGAGGTCAAGATTCCACCGTACATGGGGTTTCTCGACGATTCAGGTTCAATCAAGAAATTATTTCCTCCGTAGTCCATATTGCTTCTACTTCTGAAAGACGAAGGGACATTCACGCGTCCAGCGCCACCTGTCCCACCATCCTGGAACTGGCTTGAAACTCTCGAGAGTCGCGCCACGTAGTTGTCGAAGTTCGAGGGTCGTGAGCTGGCTTGCAGAGCTGCAGTTCGGGAGAATAGTTCAACAGCCTCTTGTCTTCTTTGAGATTCTTGCTTCTGCGCCCATTTTCTTCTGAGAAATATGTGCTATTTCTTTAAAAACTACTCTCTAAAGATCATAAATCATTTATATGCTCCCTTACCGGTAAACGAATATTGTCGCACAAATCGCGAAAATCAGAAAAATGCCAATGATCAAAACACCTGTTGCCCAAGTGATCAAAGAGCCGAATCTTCCAACACTTCTTGCTGGATTTCGTTTCGGTGGTGGTTTGATCCCGAACCCTTGAGCAAAGTCAAATAAGGTTGAAACAATAAAATCCAATTCATTCAATTGTGACTTCAAGCTACACCTAGCTAATATCTTGGAGAATAGTACATTCCCAGCGAGTACATGCAGCAGGAGAGAAGCATTCAAGAATCAGTCATAATGTTCAAAATCGCAGGGAGCATTTTTAAAATTAATAAATTTAATTCTTCTTCCTTCAGAAATTTTTTTTGGAAACCGGAATTACTAGTCCTAGAGATTTACTAATTCTTTGGTATGATTTGGTATGATTCACAAAGTTGAAGTGACATCTACGAACTTCTGCAATGACTCCACTGCAATTGAGTCGATGAATAAGGTACAGTTATGAACCGAAAGTCAGTTGGACATGGTATTGTGTTATGACATATGAGTGACTTCAGAGGCCAAGTCAAGACCTTGAGATTATTATTCCTGATGCTATTTATGGAAAAGAATAGAATAGACCTTGTATTCAAAATTCTGTAACTATGGAACGACAGAATTATATACTGTATAGTACATACGAGAAATCCAAAGAAATCTCTCACTTGTATCAGCATCAGCCTCTTGCTCTTCATTCAGGGAAAGACCTCTGTCAGAAAACTCAGAATTGATCTCCACACTCTTCCTCAGTTCATTCAACTGTCTTTCCAATTGCTTTGTCTTGTTCTCTGATGGTGTGAAAGTGTCCTCTCTCAGCTTGGGTCTCAGAACACCACCAAAGTTCGGATCCACCTCGTCTCGGAATAATTCTGCTTGAAACTCGTTGCATAGGTCTTTCCTGCAGATCCGCACGATCCTGGACTGGCTGAAATCGTTCAATTCTTCCACCGTGGCGTCCGCGTATGAAGTGCTCAGACAGTCGAATTCCGCTCTGATCGGCTCTGAGGTTTGAATCATATTGAGGAAGTATTGGCAACCGTAATAGGCGTCAATGATCAATTATGTGCGGTTCTTATTCGAGTGAAGAGTGTGTGACTTCAGGAGAAGGCTGAATTGCCGCATTATTTGGGCTAGCTTACGACTGTTCTTCAGCGAAAAACTTACGTTTCTTGAAGTTGTACGTGACTTTCCGGCGACAAGCGTGTGTTTCGCTAGGACAAGCCTTCACGACCCGGTTTGTGGAGTCGTACAGCCTTAGGCCAGTGTAACAGTTGAGACCATCTGCATGAAAAGAGGGAACTTTCTATATTTTAAGTATAGCTTTTCGGTTGGTGTTCAGTCGGTAACCGAGGTGCGTCCTGAAGATGATTAAAGTGTGTACTCTCCTCATCTGAAGCGCTCCTTATTATTGCGCCTGCGAAATGGAGACCTCGTATCTGCTTCATGCTGGTGAGTTTTTATTCAAAAACTTTACCTTACCTTGATAAAGCGCTGGGCATTTATTGATATACATAGTACTGTAAATGTATATACCGTATACTTTATATACACTAAGTCTTTTTTTTGACTGGCTATGTCTCGATCGTCTACTCAGGCGAGGCAATGTAAGATTGTATCGGTCGAAATAGTATGATTCGAATCATAAAGTCAAATAATTCTATCTAGTATCGGCTATGTGGTTTTGGTCTTCCGTAAGTAGCATCGAGTTTACCGATATACGTTTCGGTGCTGACGGTGGAGAGAGAGAGAGTGCATTATTGAAATGGAGGGTTTAATCAGTATCGCGGACAATGGCGTAATCACAATGCTTCAATGAAAGTGTGGAAAATAGCACAACACCGATGGACTTACTTAGCTATAGACCATCACCTACACAAGCTTTCTGTTGAAAGGGAAAGTTACTCAGCCGGGGACAATCACCTATTGATGGAATGACGCACAGTACAGTGATGTATAGTGCAGGTATAGTGTATGTCTCCATCCATACATTGCCTTAACTCGAGTTTACTCACTGCCGAGTCGTCCATGGGCTTCTATGAGAATAATCAAGAAAGCGTCATTTTGAGGAAGGTTTGGATTAATCTATGTCCCTAGACAGAATTATAACTTCATGAAGGTACCGTCATGCATAACAAATATGGTTAGCATGCTGATTACGTTAGCTCTTTGGTCTGCTGTATGTGCCAAGCCAACCTTTAAAATCGTATATGCAGGATACCCGCTGATTCAAACCACTGCGATTATGGGTGGGATGAATGGTCGGTTACGGGTCTGGCCGATAGATGACGCTGCAAGATGTGAGGGGGCACCCTTACTGTACTGCAGATATTATACCGCTAGATTTTGCAGAGGTGTATCGTAGATTGAAAGAGCAAATCATGTTCGCATTTTAACGCGCTGCTGAGTAAAATGAACTTGTCAAGTGTAATATATATGCATTGTTTTATTTTGTGCGTGTATTTTGTCAAGAGCTGATACGAACGTTTTTTGAATACATGGCCACATACAGTACATTCCGTGGTAGAAATAGTTTTGCTTTATTAGTACGGTACTGGTAAAATTTTTCACAGGCAGAAAAATGTGTAGATTTAGCAGTTCCAGGTCTGCTATCTTTTATTGATGCATGGATGATTTGTGCACGTGTGTAGTAATTTTTAGATGTACGGTAAGTATTCGTTTTCTATGAGTTCAGGAATCGGACGGTGAAGTTGAACGCAGTGCTAATATTGATAATTCCGAGACCAATCACGCAAATTACCGTTGCCGGTCGCATACCATGTAGACTGCATAGAGCACCTAATTGTCGTTCGGGGAAAGAAATTTTGTAATGTTCGAAGAATATCCTGGTACTGTATTCACGTTAGTACGTGTAAAGTACTTTATTGCTGCTTCATTTGATGAAATAACACGTGATGAAATCGAAATGAATTTGAATTTGCGGATGCCGCCCATCGGTCGATAAATCCATGATTGTTCATCAAATCGTCTCAGGCTTCACTCTGTTCCCGGCCGTATGTGAAGGCTCGTCGAAGTCATGAAGAACATGGAAATTGCGAGAAAATTTTCATCAAAAGTCGCAACTTGTACGTTTCTCGACAGATTCTTGCAGCTTCTTCTATCACTGTGTGGTTTATTACCTCTCGGAGGCATTCTTCAAGGGCGACCAAGATTCTCTTGGATTTCGATCGGCACGATTTCGTCTTTATTCTGGATAGTCTACTTTTTCTATTGTAATCTGTGGAAATTCGGTGTGAAATCATGTTGGTTTTTATCATAACATTGTTTTGCAAAATCAGTGTCGCTGAAGGGGTGTATTTTCTGTATTTTAGTTGTGCTGAAAACAATCCTGAACAAGGAAATCCGGTTTTCGGACACCAGTGGAATCGCACAAACAGTCGCAAACTTCGTACTCACCATTGGATTCAGTCTGTGTTTGATTTTTGCTGTACCTAAAGCCAAATGTATGGCAAGAATGCTGAAAAGGGCTGCCAAAGTTCAGCAATTTTGTGCAGATTGTGGGATACGAGCAGGAGCTTCTTACCCTGAGATGCTGCTTCTTGTGATGATCCCTTCCGAAGCAATTTTTCTAGACAGGAAATATTTCGAAATAGCGCAATCCAAAGGACCAATTTCTCTACTTACGGTATGCATTTTCAGTGCATAAATTTAGTGACGAACGTGATTTGAATGCAAATGTGAGTGACCAATGCTTGGATTTCAAGTTTTAGCATGTCCAGTGTTTTGCTCTCAGCACTGGATATAACTTCAGCTATGGAAGGAGGAAGGCAAATTAACTAGACAGAATATTTATTAATGTATGCCATATATATATTTTTTTTAGAGGGAAATTAATGATTTGTGTCAAAGTTTCTCTTAGTTACATGGACCCTCTCAGTGTTCTTGAATAATTAAATGTGACTTCCATCTGCAATGCCTAACACTCAACAGTACACATTTTTGAATTTAGGTTACTTTGAATAGGACTTATCAAGTTTTTATTTTGAGTTCACATAATAAATTGTGATGATACAGTATTATTTAATGTTTGAGGTGCTGGTGGGATATATAGAGTAGATCAGTGTTCCCCAAACTGTGCTCTGCAGACTGGTGCCAGTCTGCAGAAGTTTTATTGCCAGTTTGTGGGAAATTTTCTTGAGCATAATATAAATTGAGAAAAGTAGCAATCAAAGTTTGTTATTTTTATCGGAGACCTTGGAAAAACAAATGGCAGTTGAAATTATCTAAAGAACCCATAAGTTGGCTTTTTTCTAAATTACACTTGAAATAACTTTTTCCAAGTAAATCAGTCTGAGAAACCTTTCTTCAAGCCCACCTTCCTAACTTTTTGAAAACATTCCACTATGTACCTGCTTCATTGGATCTTAATTTTTGCAAAAGAGCAGACACTTTTGAAATGCCTACTGTAAAGCTTTCTGCAAGAATCTCACAACTCAGAAAATTTCACGTAACATTGCTGGGTTCATTTCAGGTTTTAGCTCATATTAGTCATAATTTATGTGCCACTCTTGGCCTGTTATTCTGATGTTGGAGTAATTTTTTCCAGCATATGGTTAAAGCTGAGAGCTTTGTTTTTATATTTAACACATTAAATTTTAGAATTGCGCATAACACTGAAGGCTGTAGAAGCAACAAAACATGTGTTTTGACGGTTTCATCACCTTGTATTTGCACAGTACTTTTTATAAGAATCCAACAATTTTTCATGTCAATGTTTCTTTGTTGCTTGACTAAAGAAGCCATACACAGTGAGACCCCCACATGCGGACGCCTTGACGTGGGGACAATTTGACATAGGGACATTTATTTTTTAACAAAAAAATCATAAAAAAGACCCAACATGAGGACACTGACTCAACCTGGGGACATTGCAGGATAAAATTCCAAAATAAATTTTAGGAAAATCGATTTTCATAAGGTTTAATTGCAAGAAACAGATGTTTCCAACCTAAGATCAATGCTAGAAAAATGCTATGGTACTTTTCCCATCATTTTCCCATCCATTCAGCTAATATAAAAATGCCCTAAAGCACAGAGGGACTTCCTTCTAGCTCTCTTTGTGACATGGATGTTAATTTTCCAGATGCCAACTTTTCAATTTACTGTACAGAGATATACTATTCAACATTCCAAATGTTCTTATTGGTTTGAAAATATATTCATTGAATCAAATTCAAGTGGCAAACATTTTTTCATGAAATTCTAAGAATACTTCTTCCATAAAACACCAATTAAAAATTATACAATGTAAGTCTATGGGAAAACAAGATTTGACCTGGGGACAATCCAACATAGGGACACTCTTGATGCACCAATTATGTCCGCATCTGGGGGTCTCACTGTATATGTGATGCATTCACAATTGAGGTGTTATTATGCCGGTTCAAAACTTCTGCAATGGCGGATATACGTAATTAGCCTATTCATACAATTGGTGGCAGGTTGGTTTGCTTACTATTTATCCAGCAATGTATCAATATGATGGTTTACCTTCACGCGACCCCTCTCTTCATCTTCATCTGGTCACAACTGAGGATTGCCAGCAACGGCATGAAAGCCATCAAATCCAAACTGTTGTCAAAGACCCCGATTGAAGAAGGAAAGACTGCATCTGAGAGAGAAAAGATATTCGCTGTGTATCTGGAGATGAGCGATTACTGCGATGCCATCACAGAAACCTTCGGTTCCATGATTGCCACGATATTCGCTGAACTCTATATTGGAATCCTTCTTGACATGTTCAAAGTTGTCAGTAAACTCATGAGTGATTCCTTTGATGACGACATGCCGGACCTGATAGCACATGATTGTCTAATCATGTTTCTGGACATGTCGTTGCTGCTGGTGCTTTGCCTCGCTGGGCAATCAATTATTGATCAAGTGCGTGTATTTTTTATATGAACGCTGGGGTGTCCGAAAAGTTGCTGATGTATCTATATATTGTGAAAAAAATGCATGCGAGATTTATGTGCCCCAAGTGGGGAGCTATTCTTTGTGTGACCCCAATTTTGTCGAGAGTCCTTAGACCTCAAGACAAACAAATCGGTTTTTATGAAAAAAAAGACACAGGCAATTGGCTGTTAGCGGCCTGAGGAGATATCCACAAGTTTGAAGTGTATTTTCCAAAGACTTTCAGACACACAAAAAAAATGCAAGCTTCTTGGATGTGTACGCGGTCTCCTGTCAGGAACTGTTCTGATGATCTGTTGAGGTTGCGTGCGAGGATGAGGTTCAGGTCCCTTCCAGTGGAAATGTTCCTGAAGGCCAGGTTCTTGGAGATGTGTTTTAGAATTCTTGAGAATCCTTTGAAGAGGATTGCTCAGTGTATTTTGAGCTAATTACGGAATATTTTATGAAGGTTTCACACCCTCATAGAATATTCCAAATTATATAATTTTGATCTTTATGTTTTCAGTTGCTTCTATGCAATGTGGCGCAACCGTGAGCCACATCTAGTTGTTTCACAGTGCAAATTTGAAGGCTTTGGCCAACACCTAGTCAACCCACAACAAATGGTGCACACTGGGGGCACAATTGGTGTATATGGGCTATTCTGGGGTTAGAAGCATGCACCTCTGTAGACAAAATTTTGCTGCCATTCCTGGGCTACATTTTGGTGCACAAATGTGACATAACAGGAGCATCACACAAATGTACCAACTGTAACCTTGGTGTAACTTATTTGTTTACAAATGTGACTCTGAGTAATCCTGGTGTGAACACACAATTGGTGCTCATCAGGAATATGCATGTGCAACAGAAGAACTTTGATACACTTCAGGTGCACAGCAGGGTCACTGTGTATAGAATTACAAACATATCCCCAGTGTGCACCAATTTCCCCACTTGGGTGATGCATTTTCTCTGTGCGCATTGCATTAAATTATTGTACATTTGCGGGTAGATGTCACTGCTGTGGCAGTTGGAATCTCATAATTGTGCTTCTGCTGCGCATGAGTCCTGAAATTTCTATAGTCATGCATAGTACATGTGGATTCTCTGAAGCGAAGTTTAAGGGACCAGGAGCACAATTGTAGTTGTAGAGAGAATTTCGTTGAAGAGAATGAACCTCATAAGATGAGGAGGGAACACTATTTGACAAAAGAAATTTTATGCAGAGAACATTTTTTGTAGGCAAGAACGTTTCAGACTGTATATAGAGGCCACCTGTAAGAAGTTCCAAATATGCTTTTTCTTGCTACTATTGTCTTTTAGTTAATTGCGGCAATAGAAGTAAATAGGTACAGTATTGGGCTTCCAGAAAGGAAATGTTCATGAAATCATCAAGGCAAAAGTCTGCAGTTTTCTTGCTACAGTACTAGAATTTCTAAATTTGAATGTATTCCTGAATTCATGTGTACGTTTTATCCAATGTGAGGAGTAAACCAGAAACTGCCAGCTGTATGCTCCTTTGCTGCATGTTAATGGTTGCCCCATAATGTAATGATTCGAGCATGAATGACTATTTCTCTAAACCATTATTCGCTTTTCCAAAGGATGATCAAATTCGAGTGCTGATCAATCGCAACAAGGCAAGAAAAAACAGGAATAAAGAAGAGCCTGCGTTGATTAGTAGGAGTGCTGATTCATCAGTTTTTCGTGGTGACACAGAAGATGTCCTTGATGGAATTTTATCACACAAGGAAGCATGTGTGACGGCTGATAATTACTTCGAGCTGCGGAAAAGCAACATTCCTAATGTGAGGGTTGTTGAAGGAATTTTTGGTCCATGAATTTTCTACAATGGCTAATGATGATTTTTCATTTCTTTATATATATAGCTAGTTGGACTTCTATTCACTTACCTCATCATATTGATGCAATTCAAGATGGAGGAAAACAAAGGTTGATTGGAAAAAATCGATCTTTTGAAGCGCTGTGTCTGCTTTACAAACATTTTATTATTATTACCACGTTTTTATGAACTCACTTTCTTGTCTGTCTGTCTGTTTGTCCAGATCAAATTTTGAAACTCAAATTTCACTCACTTCCCGACTAGCTATCAAGCTGAAACTTTCAGGATAGCCTAGAAACTGATGACAATGCAATCTTATGTGAAAAAATTAATTTTAAGAATATTTTTTAAAAAGAATAAAATAATTATAGTAGATTTCTATAATAAAACTTTGAGCAGGTTTTCCTTGGCCCCAAGAAAAAAACCCATGGTGAACTGAATTGGTTGCAGAGGTCCGAGTTCAATCCCACCCCCTGGAACATTTTTTTTTCTAATTAATTAACACGTTTTTATTAACTCACTTTCTTGTCTGTTTGTTTGTCCGGATCAAATTTTGAAACTCAAATTTCACTCACTTCCCGACTAGCTATCAAGCTGAAACTTTCAGGATAGCCTAGAAACTGATGACAATGCAATCTTTTGTGAAAAAATTAATTTTAAGAATATTTTTTAAAAAGAATAAAATAATTATAGTAGATTAAAAAATTAATCTAAAAAACCACGTTTTCAAAAAGCAAAAAATAACCTTAAACGTGGTGCGCATGGAGATTGTTGGGAAGAAGTGAAATACAAATGAAATAGATGCGCACCACATTTAAGGTTATTTTTTGCTTTTTGCAAACGTGGTTTTTTAGATTAATTTTTTAATCTACTATAATTATTTATGCTTGTAATTGGGAATAAGCGTGTCCAGGTGTATTTGGAGAGAAGAATTTCCTTTTTGTAAAGGAACTTCAGATTATTACAATAAATGGGCATTTCACTTATTCAAAGTGCTGATTGCATATGTCCATGGTGATTGCATCTTGTATTCAGTGTCTGTATGTTGGAAAGCTGAGAAATAATATCACCATTATATACATTTCTGCTGTATACAATGTCCATTTACATAATTGAGTACTGTACAGGTGAACCTTGATAAGTCAAACCTCCCCAAGTCCAAAACCCCCCTAATTCAAATTCTTCCCAAGTTCCCTTCAAATCCCTTAGAAAATAATGTTAAAAAAAGTTTTATGGGAAACCTCCCTAAGTCAAATTTTTCTAACACAAGAAGGAAACAGAATTTTTTTATGATTGCAGGCTTTTTTGGGTAGGATAGCCACTTTAATTTGATGGGGCATCCTCCCCATTTATTGAACAAAGATACAGTGTTTCTGGCGCCCGGGTGCTGGAAACATTGTCTCTTGTTACTACTGTAGCAAAGACCCACTCACAAAAATTGACATATTTTCAAATTTCAAAGGAAGGAATCTCTTTCTAACCTTGTTTTGAATTCAATATATGCTTAAGTATATGCAGGGGATCAATGTTTACCCTTTTCCAGTGTTATACAGTACCAAATTCTTCCCCAATATTACAACCTGCATTTTTTTTATTCTGTGTTGTACCCAAAACCTCTCTGAGTCAAAACCTCCCCAAGTCAAATTTTTTTCCTGGTCCCTTGAAATTCAACTTAGAGAGGTTCTACTGTAGTTGTAATATTCACAAAATTACCAAAAGCACCTTTTTGCTTTAAAAAGGGGGTTGACTTGGAATTCTGGAGTAACTTTTTGCAAATGGATATATCATGAAACCGTACAAATTTGAACACAAAATTATGCTTTGGTGAAAATAAATGGGAAATCCTGTTTTGCTCCCATCATTTTTTGCCATGGTATCTTTTTCATTTGATTAAAAGTTTGTTTTAATGAAAATTATTTTTTTTTTCAATTAAACTGAAATAAACCAATTGGCCAACTTGTCTCATTACCTTCAGCCTTTGCTGATATGTTAACTTATTTGAGGACAACTGAAATGGAGAACAAGCTCCAATTTGACTGGGGCTCTCCTGAAACTCAAGAGACAAACTACTTTGGCTTGATCAGAAGTATATACCTTTATTCTCCTCAATACATGAGAGTCTTAAATAGTGCTCTCTTCAGTACAATTTCCTACCACAAACTTCACTCCTTTTTTTTAGGGTGGCACACCAGCACTGACAACTTCCAGAATGGGGAACCTTTTATAAACAAAATTTTCATCTTTAGGGCAAGTGATATCAGGTTAGCACCAGAGGATTAGGGCTACATCTGTGTATACACTGATGAGCCACTTTTTTGCTGGCGGGAAACTGGAAAGTGATAAAAAGTTGTTTAGGACATTTATTGGGGCACTGTGCCACACATCCTAGCATCTTGAGTTGACAGGAAACAAGAGTTTTCTTGTGACAAGTAAAAAAAACAGTTTCCAGCAATTATTTTTGAAGTTTTGTCAGGTTTGGTTGGTTTTTCAGTTATGCCAATTTTGTCAGGGATTGTCAGGATCCAGACAAAGTAATAAAAGAAATGCACACTAGGCTGTTTGCAGCCAAGACCAAGTTTCCTTGAACAGTTAACTAAGAAATCACAAGTTTCAACAAGTATTTAAATTCCACTTTTCAGAACAACAAACAGATGAGATCAAATTGTGACAAAGCTTGGGAAGCAGTAATTTTTTCTTGGGTTCTTGGCTGACACAGAGTTTCCTGAAACATTTGGTTCCTGTGTCCAGTTTTTGTGGTTCTGGTTCTGATGGTCATCAAGGTTTCTGGTTGGCATTTTATTTGAATTCTTTGTGTTTGATTGGCTTGGCAACCTGTGCTGGTCCCTAACAGGCTTGAAACTTCAACTCTCTGGAGAATTCAGCCAAAAATTTGAGTCTCCAGTCTCAGTTGTCATCTTTCAAACATTTGTGGAACTTACTTGCAGACCCTGTTCACAGATGCAATCCAGAAAAAGGATTTCAACTGTGAGAGTCACTTGATGATCAAACATCACTGCATTATCCACCTCATCACTGCAGATGTCGCTGCTGGACAGCCAACCACCTTTACTGGTGCAGCTAGCCTCAACTCCAGCAAGCAGAACAGAAGCCCCTGCAACAATGCCATCTGTGAAAATTGTGAAAAAAATGTTGTGAAGCTTTTTCTCCAAGATTTACCAACTCACTTTTCTTTTTTTTCTTTGTTTCAGAACTTTGTGCCAAAAATGGAGCACTTTTAAAATAGCAGTTCCCAACTGAAGAAACCAGCTGCTGGATTCTGTTGCATTTTTAATCATCAGGTACATTTTGATAATCACTGGTGAGGAAATGTGTATCACATCTTTGGCTATGTTATTGATGGTGCAAGATCCTAATCTGCCTGAAATGTTTTATAAATAATTGTTTTATTGAAGCTGATTTGAATTTTCAAAAGATAGCTAGATGTATCTCCTGGTCATCTCATCTTACATCTTTTAAAAGTACACTGTTTGAATACTGTACAGTCAACCCTCATCTAACAGACTTAGTTTGTGCTATATACAAGTCTGTTAGACGGAAAGTCCTTTTGAAAAATTCAATTACTGTATATAAAAATTGAAAATTTCAAATATCAATACTATTTTTAAGCTGAAAAAAGTCTGTTTGGCCGATTTTGTCTGTTGGACGGGAGGAAAAGCTTGCCTGCAGAGCTGGTCTGTTAGGCAAAAATCCCTTACCCGGGAGGTCTGTTGTGCGGGGGGATGCACTGTGCTTCACAGGCTGTAATTTGTGTGGAAATCGTTTATCCGGAAGATGCATACAATGTATAAAGAGTATCCTCTAGTATTGACGATAATATGTGTACGGTTCGGAATTATCAATTTTCATCCAAAACAAAGGCGTCCCGAAACTGGGATGGATTTTAATATTCGGACACCGCCCTTCATTCGATAACTGCATTATTTGTTCACGAAATTCCTTCGGGCTTTCGGCTGTTTCCAGCATTATGTATTTAGACTCGTCGGAGTCATGAGAAACATGGAAATTGCGACACAATTTTCATCAGGAGTTGCAACTTTCAGAATTCTTGACAGATTCTTGCAGCTTCTTCTATCACTGTGTGGTTTATTACCTCTCGGAGGCATTCTTCAAGGGCGTCCAAGATTCTCTTGGATTTCGATCGGCACGATTTCGTCTTTATTCTGGATAGTCTACTTTTCCTATTGTCATCTATGGAAGATCGGCGTGAAATCATGTAGGTTTCCATCATAACATTGTTGTGTAAAATCAGTCTCGCTGAACGGGTGTATTTTCTGTATTTTAGATGTGCTGAAAACAATCCTGAACAAGGAAATCCGGTTTTCGGACACCAGTGAAATCGCACGATCAGTCGCAGACTTCGTACTCACGATCGGATTCAGTCTGTGTTTGATTTTTGCTGTACCTAAAGCCAAATGTATGGCAAGAATGCTGAAAAGGGCGGCCAAAGTTCAGCAATTTTGTGCAGATTGTGGCATACGAGCAGGAGCTTCTTACCCTGAGGTATTACTCATGGTGTTCATTACGTCGGAATCATTGTTTCAAGGCAGGAAATCTTTCGAAAGAGCGCTCTTCAAAGGACCGATTTCTGTTTTTCAGGTATTGCACATTTCCTGAATATATTTTTTCTGAGGATCCTGTGTATATAGACAAAATTATTACAGTATTTGGGAATCGTTGTAGACAAAATTGCTGCATTTACAGATAGTCCAGCCTAAACACAATTTTTCAAGATTCATCACCAGAAGTGCAGTTATGCCTTATACGTGAATATTTTCTTACAACGAATCTCTTTATAACGAATAATGGATGAAAATGAAGTCATTTGCCAAATAGCCACAATGTTGGAAGAGGACCTTTCTCTGAAGAATTTTTTTGTTGCAACGAAGCTATTTTACTGGTCCCATTGACTTCCTTGAACCAAAATAACTAAATCGACCATATCATGCACAACCTACCTTTTACTCGATTCAGTGCATGTAAATTATTGAAGCTTGATTGGATTTGTTCAAAATTCTACTGGGGTGGATGCTGATGCATTTAATCATGTGACGGAATGATTTATGCCAGTGTTCCCCAACCTTTTTGGCCCTATGGATTGGCAAATTCCCAAAAGAATTTCTGCAGACTGCCAAAGTTTCATAAAATTTTTGCAAACCAACAAAAGATTTTTGAAAGACTATCTGGCAGGTATTTGAAAGTTTCTGCTATTTTTCACGAATTCAGTTCAGCATCAATGAAGCAGCTATCTGAATGTTATAAAAATTAGAAACGTGGGCTTGAAGGAAGTTTTCTCAGGATGAAAAATTGAAGTACAGTGTCATATTGGAAGAAAAGCCAACTTTTTATTTTCATCAGATCATTTCAAATGCAATTGTCTTTCCAAAATTTACCAAGATACCAGACTTCATCCCCACTTTGATGCATTTATTTTTTGGAAATTAACCTGCAGACCAGCAAAAAACTTCTAAGGACCAGCAGTGCCAGTCCTAGGACCATGGGTTTGGGAACACTGATGATGAATGAATGATCAGAAAGTTTTATTCTGCTTTTCAGCATTCACAAGGTTCAATCAACATTCCCACATCCAAAACCCCTCCCCATCCAACCCAAATCCATTCAAAGACATTCAATCACTTCAGAATGGGAAAAAGAGAAAATAGATGCATATGGATAAAAAAATAAAAGAAAATACATTCCACAAAATAAAACTGCACAACTGATGTGTATGCATACACCCCTTCTTTCCCTGACATGGAAAACAAAATATCAGTAACAAGAATTGCAGCGTAAGCAGCCAGAATTAAAGCAATTGGTTCAGTTACTGAACCCAATTTAAAGCACAAGGTCTTCAGCCTTATTTGAGATAAGGCTTAGTTGAAAGAAAAATTTAGGGAGAATCTTTGATGAGAAATCATATAAGGCCAACAGTTTATCTTGATCCTCTATGATTTCAGAAAGGGTCTCTTCATTGAAGTCCAATACTTGTAAATCTTTCTTAAGCGCATTTCTATCAGTATGGAATGCTGGGCATAAGAAGAGAAGGTGCTCTGGCTATGACAAACCAGTGTATTTATGCTGCAGGAATTACACCATTTTGACACCTTTGAAAATTGGATGCGTTTTTTACCCTTTGATCATAATGCTTTGATTGGTCTATTATTCATGCAGCAATTAATTCTTATGGTGGTCTTCCTCCACTCGGCACCTCTCTTCATCTTCATCTGGTCACAACTGAGGATTGCCAGCAATGGCATGAAAGCAATCCAATCCAAACTGTTGTCCGAAACAGCAACAAGCACAACAAATGAACGCGAGAAATTTCAAAAAGAGCAGATATTCACTGTTTATCTCGAGTTGATTGATTTCTGCGACGCCATCACGGAAACGTTTGGTTCCATGATTGCGACGATATTCGCTGAACTCTACGTGGGAATCCTTCTCTACATGTTTAAACTCGCCAGTGAACTCATGAGGGATTCCTTTGACGAAAATGTGCCACACCAGATAGCGCATGATTTCCTCACTATGTTTCTGGACACGTCGTTGCTGTTGGTGCTTTGCTCCGCTGGGCAATCAATTATTGATCAAGTTTGTTGCTCTGTATATATATATATATGCACAACCGGGTGTAATCGATAAGTTACTGCTGTACACAGAAAAACAGTATTCATGATTGATGTGGGAAATTGCCCATGCCTTCATGATGATTAAGAATTTGTTTCCCTTTTGGTAGATGTCGCTGCTGCTTTTCGGAGGCAGTTGAAACCGCATGCTTCATGCGCTGCTGCCGAAAAGGAGTAGGAACAAAAATTAGTTCCGTTTCAAATTTTTTGAGGCTTCTCCTGTGATGGTAATCATGGTACAAATTTCATAAAGTAAGAGGTGACTGCGATCGAGAAAGGGAATTCTTTCCGTTGATTAATTCCAACATAAAAGTCCTCGTCTTTGCTCGCGTCGACGGAGGTTTATTCCATTAATTCGCCAAGAATTTTTCTGCATGTCCGTTGTGAATGAATTCGTGCGTTTCATCCAATGTTTAAAAAAAGGAAAGCTTCAAATTCTGAGAACTTCTCTGTGCAACAATAATTTTTTTGGACACCCCATTGCACATTAATTTAGGCATGAATGAATAATTTTCTCTGATATGCGCTATACTGGATCTCTTCTCGTGAAGGATGATCAAGTTCGAGTGCTGATCAATCACAAGACGAGGAGAAACTTGAATAAAGAAAAGCCTGCGTTGATCAGTATGAGTACTGGTTCATCAGTTTTTCGTGGTGACACAGAAGATGTCCTTGATTGCATTTTATCACACAAGCGAGCATGTGTGACTGCTGATAATTACTTCGAGCTGCGGAAAAGCAACATTCCCAATGTAAGGGTTGTTGATGGAATTTTTGGTCCATGAATTTTCTACAACGGCTAATGATGATTTTTTTTTTTTTTTATATAGCTAGTTGGACTTCTATTCACTTACCTCATCATATTGATGCAATTCAAGATGGAGGAAAACAAAGGTTGATCGGGATATTCCACTCTTTTGAAGCACTGAGTCTGCTTTTCTCGCATTTGCATTTGAATTATGAATAAAGTGATGTATTAAACTGCTGCTTATAGAGAGAAAACTCAATGGCTTACTTTTGTAAAAGCTCACTATATGTATAACTGTACATACAATATATATACTATATATATATACTTATACAGTGAGACCCCCACATATATACAGAAAACTCAACATGTGGGCAATTTGACAGAGGGACACTTATTTTCCAATAAAAAATCACAAAAAATACCAACATGCAGACACTAACATGAGTACATGACATATGGACATTTTGTGCCAAAATTGCAAATAAATTTCAGGCCAAATTAAAAGAAACATATTCCCAACCCTGAAATCTATGTAAGACAAGTTTTTGTGGCATTTCTCTAATAAATTTACCATCCATTTAGCTAATTTTAGAAAAATTACCTCCAGCATAGAGGGACTTCCTTGGCTCTTTTTTCACTTTGAATGTTATGCTTAAAGATAATTCCAACAATTCACTGTACAGAGACATCAGTATTCAATGCTCCAAATGCCCTTATTGTGTTGAAAGATTTTGATTGCATCAGTTTCAATTAGGAGGCAGTTCTCTCTATTTTTATGGAATTTTGCTGAATATTCTGTCCATGCAACACCAATTGAAATTATGAAATGTAAGTGTAATGGAAAATTAGCCTTGAGGACTCTACTTTGGGACATTTAAACTTGGGGACACTCTTGATGCACCAATTACATCCACATCTTTGGGTCTCACAACATGATATAATTTCCAATTGGTGTTTCACATGAGAAATATTATTCTGAATTCCTTGTAAAAAATATATAAAAAATTGTTTCCCAATTAAAACTGATTCAATCAATATCTTTCAACTTGATAAGAACATTTGGAGCATTGAATACTTTAACTCTGCACAGTACATTAAAATGTTGGCATTTTCTGTGGAAATATCATTCAAGTTAAAAAGGGAGAAGGAGCATCTGGACAAAATCTCTGCATAAAATCACTTTAGATTTTCAAAATTTGAATGCAGTATACGTATCTTGATTTGAAAAAATTGAGCTGTTGATGCTCATAGAAGTCAAATTTTAATTGTTTTAATGCAATCGAATTTTAAATAAAAAGGTATATATCTTTCATTTTGTAGTATTCTCTATCATCAGTGCATAGTATAGCAAGATTTATTTTGTTTATTTCCTTTTTGGGGCCCTTTTGATGCAAGAAGAACAGATTCTGTGTGTTTTTCCTACACAGTTATATTCTTTACCTTCTATAGTTGAGGGACACATTTTATTAGATTTTCTTGGGGATTCATCTCTAATCTTTGACAAACTGAAGAACCAACTAAATAGGTTACCATTAAAGTCTATAGGAAAACAAGATCCAACATAAAGACATTTTGACTCAGCAACAGGGCCCCAACACCAATTATGTCCGCATCTTGGTGTCTGTATTTGTGAAGATTCCTTATACAAGAGTGAATATTTCTCTGGTGATATCTGGACTTCATGTGGGCTCAAGATATTTCACCTGTCTGCTGATATAGCCATCATTTACAATCTCCTTGAGTACATTTGTATGGTGACCTGTAAAATTCCATTTAATTTTTATCCGTTTTTACTGTGTTTCAAAAGTTCTTGCCAAGGGGGAAGTCAGGGAGCTCATTGTAAATCAGTTGAGGTTGGATGCAAGTGAGGCAACAATGACATTGTGCAGTCAAACCCCAAGCAGACACCATGTAACCATTAATTTTTTTAGTTAGATATTTGGCAGTTTAAATGGGATCACAATTCACATAAAAACTTCCATATTGAATGTTTGAAATGAACAAAGTTTAGCAAGAATAGAGGAAGAGTAGGCCAACTTCCAGTTAATATTGATTGTACAAAACTTATTTTATTGGAAGTACAATGCCAGACTTAAAAATATTTCTTACATCATCAAAAAAAAAAAAAGAAAATGGCAAAAAGTTTCTTTTTGCTGAACAAATCAGAAGCAATTTTATCTTTTATGACTCTGGTCACATAAAAAAAATTGAAACTTGTGTTCATATCTATCACACTGAAATGTAGAAAAAACAACTTTATATGGTGTTCTTGCGTGTTCATTTTATTCACTTTCCCTAAACTTGGAGAAATTTAAGGTATTGAGAAAAGATTGGTGCAATACTTTGGACAAATTATGGTTGTGATGGATTTATGCAGTACTGTACTTCAAAAAATGAATGCTATTGGATTAAAATTGCTCAATTGAAGTACAGTTTATTGACCAAACATATATTATTGCGCATAAATGTAAAAGTATGTACATTATTCTATTCGTATTCTTTCCCCTCTGATTTCAGAAGCATGCAGAACCCTCATCAAAAAACCTTAGAACTACGTCCAAATTGGCTTGCTGACATGATGCCGCCGAAACAAAGGCATAGCTATAGTGTGGAAGGGGTTTTATTTCACGCCGATATAATTTTGTCCAATGGCGGTTGGGTGTTGTATATGGGTTTCCTAGGAACTAGGTTATTCAATATTGTAGAAATGAAGTATATATGTTTGATGGAAACTTTTAGTGGTTGCTAAGGGGGCTAGCGCTTTATGCTGGGGAAGGGGGTCTGTCACGGGGGTGTTTCCGCTGATGCGCATTAATATATACAGTACTTTACAACGGAAAGCACAAACGAGTTCCTCGAAAATGCTGAGCGCATCATTTCGGGGTTAACTTCATTGAAAAACTTTCACCGCATTCTTCATGAATCATTGAAATTTTACTCGTTAAATAAACTGAAAAATACTTCATGTGTGAAACTGTGAACGCCATTTATTTTATGGTGACAGCTGTCATATATGATATGTCACATCCTTCGGCATGCTCCGTTGTTGTAATCGGATGTGCTTGTGGTGTTCAATATACCGTACGCAAGTGCTGAATATTCTGAGAAGTTAGTACGAAGAGGTCTTCCGCGCTGTTGCTCCTCAATGCACTTTTCAAATCAAAGGAAACAATTTGGTAGACTTTGCATGCTGTTGCGAGTATATGTGCTAAGTGACGTCTGTGTGACACAAAATAACAACTCTTCGACCTTCAACCTGCCAAAACACTAAATCACATATGCATACGAAAATCCGCGTTTGCTGTTGTTGGGAGTCACTTATAGTTTCGTACAACTGTTTGTAGTATAAGTCACTATACTGATCGCGACACCGACATCTAGCCCAACCTCCACACATAACCTCGGATGTTCGACAAGCCCACGTATGATCTGATCATCTACAGGAGGATCTTGGAAGCATGGGGAGTGGAGCGCCACGGGAGCATCAGGAGGGGAATCGCATTATTTTTTGTAAAGGAACCACTCATACGAGAGTATAGCTACATCTGTTGAAGCGCATGGAATGCGTACGGTTCGTTCAAGTGCCCCCATTAGGTTTAGCTTGGAGGAAAGGGAGGGTGGAGCGACTGAATGCTGGAGGGACGACTTTGAATGTTGCTTTGAGCGCTGTTTCTTGTGGGCGCTGCTGGCTTGGTGGTCTATCCTCTTCAACGCCGCTCCCTCCTTCAACGCTCATTTTGAGTGACTTCAAAAATCCCCAGTATTTCTGTGCAGTGCTTGATGGAGAGTGGGAGTGTATGAAGTTTTCTTGATGCCAGTGAATTATAATTCACTGCATGCATTGAATGTATAATTTTTGTTCGTGGAATGATGCAGGAATTTTCTGCATACTTAAATAAGAGATTTCTAGTCTGAGCTACATTTGGTCCTCAAAATTATCAAATGCCTTATGACTGCATCAAGGTCCCGTCACTTCTGTTCAAATTGTTCTGTTGCAATACAGAGTATGAACTCACATTTACTACAATTATATTTTTGCTTTTCCCACATCATCCATTTTAGATTGAATGTGAGGCGAAAACAAAATTTGATTGGTAAAGAATTCAACCTCAGATTGCATTAGAATTCATGCACAGTAGTTCAAATACTATCATTTAGTAAGACTCGTCGACTCACTATCTAGTCACTACAAAGATCTGGTAATCCTGCAGGAAAGGAACCACACACTACTTAGACGTAGGAACACAGTTGTACTTTCAGTCGGTAGCGGATTCACTTATACACACATATACAATGGTCTTATCCGAACGGAGGTCGATGATCGAATGAGGCTGCGCGGGACCTCTTAGTCAACGGTTGCGCGAGCCGTGCGTCGAGTGAGCCCTGATTGGGCAATACGAACAAAGGCACAAAATAATCTAATACGCGATGGCTTCCTGTCGTGCGGGACAGTATGGCCGATGGTGGCGGTTACTCTCCCCCCCTTTGAAAAGAAAGGTGCCAACGGCGGCAAAAAAATCGGGGGGCGGAGGCCACTGGTTTTGGTAGCGCGCGGGTCATCGTTGGCGTCAGTTTGGTCGTCTTTGGCGTCCGGGAGGGTCGGGGTCTTGATCCGGTGGTTCCGTGTCGTCGTTACTCCTTGTCGGTGATTGGGCCCTGTCCGTTGAGTCCGGTGGCCAGGTTGGCCCGCTTGGGCTTGACATCCGTCTCCTCTTCGGTTGTCAAACTGTCTGAGGACTTGGATGAGCTGGACGACGATGACGTGGTGGACGGGAATCGGCATCGCTTCCGTTGCTTGAAATAGCCGGCCCCGGTGTTGGAGTTGGAGTCTGTGGCGTCGTCTCCGGCAGGTTCAGTTCCTTGCTCAATACTGGTGATGGGCCCCTGCTCTGGAGGTGGCTCGATGGGCTCTGGCTGTGGTGTTGTAGACTGTCATCTGGGAAATGGTGAGTCGGACTGTTGCTGGATATATTCAGCAAAGTTGGGCTTGGACTCGATGTTGTCCCCGCAGAATGGCAGGCTGGTTGGGGCCGGTTGTGCCGGCGGGTGGCGGTTGCCCCAGTCTTGTCGTCCGATTCGGTGGCTAACCGGAATCCTGGTTGCGGCGTCTCGTTGTCGGTATCCTGTAATGGAGGAGAATGTCGAGAATTAGGTACGGGTCGTAAGTTGGTCGGGCATTTTGGAGCCGGAAAGGAAGGGGGGGAGTAGGGCTGCATCTCCCAGGCATTTGCGCATCGTGGCCCCTGTGGGGTATCTATGCTATATTTGGCTTTCCTGAGTCGGGTCAGCACTTTAAAAGGGCCGAATTGCTTTGGCAGGAATTGTCTGGTAGCGGCATGCCGTTTGGTTGTTTTGAGGCGTGGTTGAAGGACTACCATCTGGCCTCTACGATAGTGCAGATTTCGCCTTTTATTGGCCTGTTGCGTGTAGCAGGCTTGGTGCTTTGCTCGGGTGGTGCCCACTTTTTGAAGTTGGCTGCTGATGTCCCGCTCCGGTGCCTCGAATTTAATGTCGCACGGTATGGGGATTGGCTTCTGATGCCATAACTCAATAGGGGGTAGCCCTGTTGCTGCATGTGGCGTCTGGTTGTATGCCATTGTTGCTTCATGGAGGATGATGTCCCAGGAGGTTGGGTCTGGCGCCGTTTTTGCCAGGATGGTTGTCAGGGATTTAATTGCGCGTTTGCATGCCCCATTTCCTTCCGGGTGATATGGCTGCGCGACGTGCGATGTGATTTGGTTCTCTTTGATGAACCTTTGAAAAGCCGCGGAATTGAACACGGCTGCCCCGTCCGAGTGGATGATCTCGAACGAGCCTAGCTGGGCAAACACGTCCGCTAGGAAAGAGCAGAGGGCGTTCGCCGTTGCTCATTTGATTGGTTGGGCCACCACCCTGCGGGAGTAGTAGTCGACGGCCACCAACGCGTACTGCTGTCCTTGGGTGGACGGCGGGAATGGCCCCCAGAAGTCGACTCCCAGTCTGTCATGCTTTTCGGCTGGGGGGACTGGCTCGGTTTGTGCGCCAATTTGCGATGTAGCTGGATTGAATGTAAAGCACTTCTTGCAGCTCGTCACATGATGAAAAACATCAGCCCTGAGTGTGGGCCATGTGTAGAGGTGCCTTAGTTGGTTGAACGTTTTTTTCCAACTGGGGTGCCCCATTTCCTCATGGTATTCTTGTATCAATTGCGTTCGCAGTTGTGGATCTGGCACTTCCTTCAATTGTATTGAATTGAGTTGGATCCTGCTGAGGGCATCTGGGCCTGTCAGAGTTTTTCCTGGGCAGTGGACGTTGTGTACTGGAAGTATTCCAGTTTTAATTTGAGGCTGATGAGCCTTGTATCGGCCAGGTCGCCCAGGAGCGCCTTGTCATCCGTAATGATTTTAAAAGGGCGATGCTTGACGTAGTGTCTAAATTTCTTTGTTGTGGCCCACACTGCCGCTAGCAGTTCTTGCTGGGTATTTGAGTATCGCATTTCTGCGGGCGTCAAGACCCGGCTGGCGTACTCCATGATGTGCGGCTGGGCTTGGTCGTCCACCTGCACTAGGATGGCCCCGATGGCGGTTGCGGACGCATTGCAATGTATTTCTGTGTCCCATGAGGGTTCGAATCTTTCCAGTCAGGCTGCCTGGGCTATTGCTGTTTTGAGGCTCTCAAAGGCTGTGTCCGCGTCCGGATTCCATTGGAGCGCAGTCGTGGGTTTTACTGGGATTGTGTTCCGCAGGACCTTTTCTAGGTTGGCAAAGTTGGTGGGGACGTGTGCTCAAAGATATGTAGCGAGTCCCAGAAACCTTTGCATTTGCCTGGTTGTAGCGGGTTTTGGGAAGGCTTTGACTGCCTGCAGGTGCTCTTCTGCTGGGCGTGTGCCCGTCTTATCCACGATGTGTCCCAGGAATTTTATTGATTTGGCCAGGAATCACGATTTTTTGATGTCTATGGATGCGCCTGCTTGCGTGAGGGTGTCCATGAAATTGGCGAGGTTTTCCACCACGTTGTTGAAGGTTGTTCCAAAGATGATGACGTCGTCAATATAGACGAGGCACTTTGTGTAGAGGTGTGGCCGGAGTATTGTCTCCATGGTCCTCTGAAAGATTGCCGGTCCGGTCTTGAGCCCATAGGGCAGGACGGTGTACTGCATTTGTCCAGTGGGCGTTGAGAAGGCTGTTTTATGGCGGTTGCTGTGAGGAAGCGGGATATGATGATAGCCTGCATGTAAATCAAGGCAGCAGAAGTATGCATTCTGTCTGCCAAGGGCATCCAAAATATCCTGTATCACAGGCATTGGGTAATTGTCTGGTAGCAGCACCTTGTTGATCTTGAGGTAATCTTCGACAATGCGCCAGCGTTTGATTGCTGGAGCATTTGGATTGTCACTTTTCAACGTTAAGAATGCCGGCAAATTAACCGTCGATTGAGCCGGCTCGACTACCCCTGCGCAGATGTAGTTCTGAACAATTTTGTTCAGTGCCGGCAATTTATCCGGCAATAGGCGGATCCTACGGGGGGGGGGGGGGGGGGGGGGGGGGGGGCAGGGGGGGGGGGAGGGGGGGGGGGGGGGGGGGGGGGGGGGGGGGGGTGGGGGCGGGGGGGGTTCTGGGTCCTGCCCATTTGTTGGCAGCGTGGCTACATGCTGTGGGAATAACCCATGCTTTCCGCTCCATTGGAAGATGTTGGCCGCGTACTTGCCAAGCAATCTGCTTACAATGGATCGCTCATTTTCCGAACTGTGCACAAAGGTAATGCCCTCGCCAACCAGGGCGCAGGGAGTTTTGTTTGTCGGTTTTATTTTTTGGAATCCGGAGAAGATGCGTTGCCCATCGAAGGTGATGCAGAAAGGGAAATCTATGAGCGTGTCAAGCCCAAGAATTACTGGGTAACGCGCGTTCAAGAGAAGAAAGAAAGAGGCGTGGTAGGTTGCCGTGCCAAGTATGAAAGATGTACTCACGGAATGGCTGACGTTCGTAGAAACGTGAAGGATCGCGGCAGAGATCTTGGCTTTCGTAGGATGGGGAGTGAGTCCCACTTTTTCGGCGATGTCCATTGCCATGAAGGATTTGGTGGCCCCTGTGTCGATGAGGGCGGTGACGCGGTGTCCTTTGATGCTGATGATTATTGTGAGGATGTCATCTTGGGTGTTGGGATTGAGCAGAGGACAGCCGTCACTGCCCAATTTTCTCATTTCCCTGCTTCGGGCATGTTGCTGCCATGTGGCCTGTAGAACCACATTGTACACATTTATTGGGTTAAACCGTTTGTGAACCTTGTGCTGAGGTCACCTGGTTAGCCGGATTGTTTTGACATTCCGCCGTCAAATGAGCCACCATGCGGCCTGGGTGGAAGCTGCACTGTTGTAGGGTTCGGTTTGGCGAGGCGTTTCCCGGTGTTGCGCTCCTTGTTCCCGTTCCTGTGCGGGAGCACTCGGCCGTTGTATGGAAGATGTAGTGCTGGTGGTGATCACAATAATGCTTGACAATGCCGTTTGCCATTGTTTTCGGCGGTCTGGTTGCATTATTCGGGGTCGGCGTGGCTGGTTTTGGGGATGCTGGGTGGGTCCGTCGGTATTTGTCTGCGAGCGCTAGACATTTGTCCCAGGATAGGTTGCGATCTGCGGTCGCCCTTGCGTGTAGCTGTGAATGCAGTCCCCCAGTTGTGATCGCGAGGAGCTGCCCAATCAGGCCTGCTGTGATGGCTCTCTCCTGGTTTGGGAGTTCTTCAGCCGTGAACGGCAGGTATCTGATGTATTCTGCTCAAAGGCGATCGCCAAATTGCGTCCAGGTCTTGTCCATTGTCGGCCAAATAGCTAGGAAGCATTGGAAGTGCTCATAGGGGCTTAGGCCGAACCTCGTTTTTAGACGTTCCGCAATCGCGTCGTATTCCACGTACCCTTGTTCATAGAGTACTTGCGCTGCTTCTGCGACTTTTGGTTGTGAGTGCCCGATCAGGCAATCAATTTTTGTGAAGTTTGAGGTGTTGTTGTGGCGGAACGCAATCGCAAGCCGCCGCAGATACACTTCAATGTCTTCATTGACCGATTGTTTTGGGTAGTCTGGTACGCGTCGGCATAGCAGTTGATCCGCGATATGCTGTGCGGAGGGGCCGGCTTGCAGGTCTGGCAAGGTGTTCATGACGACATGGTACGGTGTGACGCCCCTTTCCTGTAGGGCCACCATGAGATCCTCTCGGCTATCCTGCTCGGATCCGGGGATGCGATGGGTTGCACAGTACGCGCGGATCAAGGTTAACATCACATTGTTCCAGGGGTTTGCTGCTGGATTCAGCAAAGGTGCGGGCGCCTGGGGAGATGACGGGGTACCCGCGGGGGATTCCCTTTTGGGGTTGGTTTCGTTCCGCTCGTTGGCCATAGTACAATCACGTTTGGCTGATCCCCCAGTAAGACATTTGTCAACTCACTATCTAGTCACTACAGATATCTGGTAATCCTGCAGGAAAGGAACCACACACTACTTAGACATAGGAACACAGTTGTACTTTCAGTCGGTAGCGGATTCACTTATACACACATATACAATGGTCTTATCCAAATGGAGGTCGATGATTGAATGAGGCTGCGGGGGACCTCTTAGTCAACGGTTGCGCGAGCCGTGCATCGAGTGAGCCCTGATTGGGCGATACGAACAAAGGCACAAAATAATCTAATACGCAATGGCTTCCTGTCGCGCGGGACAGTATGGCCGACGGTGGCAGTTACTATTTGAAGCCACTTGGTTAAAACCCATTCAAATGAATTCTGAACTTCTCATATGACTGTTGAGTTTCTTGGATAAATCCAGCCGCAAGAATTCATGATACACTTTTAAAGTTTGAGTATCTCTTCCTATATACTGTTTAACCCCTCCTCACTAAGTCTATCCATCACTGGAAATATCAATAAAATTGAAAAATAAATATTTATTGACATTTCTAGCCACTTGCTTTTCAACAGTTCACATGAATGTTGAACTTTTCATATAAATTTTGAGTTTTTGAATTAAATTCAACGGCAAAAATGCAAAAAATAGGTTAAAAATTTAAATGACAGGTTCTGAACATCCTTCACAAAGTCTAACATGTCTCCAAATATAAAAAAATAAAACAATTTAAGCAAGTGTGAAACAAAATACCTTTTTATTTTTTGAAAAACATTATGATGTCGGTTTCAAAATGGTTGTGTCAACTATAGTGCCACAAATGTTAAAAATCATTCATGAAATTGAACAATGATAGATTTAGGCAATGATCTGAATTTGAAGCTAAATAAAAATGAAAATCATGTAAAGATTTGCAGTATTACTAAGCATTTCTGATACAGGTGAACCTCAATAACTTGAACCTCCCAAATATCCACCTCAGTCAATTTTTCCCAGATCCCAGTCTGAATCCCCTTCAAAACAACACACTAAAACCTCCCTTAGTCAAAGGGGTTTCCCTTCAAACCTCTTTAAGTTGAATTTTCTGTTGCCCATGTTGGCTATTATTTTCTTTAAAACAGAGAAAAACATTCAATAAATATGGAAATTGATGCATTTTAATAGGAATTGAAAGACTTTATTGGGCAAATGAACCCCTGGCTGCAAGTTCAGCATCCCTTCAACTGATTGCAGAAGCAATTTAAAACCCTGAATATAGTACCATTTACAAATTTTGGCAATTTTTCTGTTTCCCGAAACACAAGAGCTTCGTATTATAGCTTAAACCTCCATAAATTAAAACCTTTCTAAGCCATAACCTCCCCAAGTCCAATTTTTTTTTTCTTCGAAATTTGACCTATAGAGAGGTTCAACTGTACTGTTCTAGTGGGACTCACAATTTTTTTGTTGGCTTTAAGTTTTCAAAATATGAAATGATCGTATAGGACTTCCTGCTTGCTGTTATGGAATAAAAGTAGACAACAAGCTAATTTTGCTTATATACTGTATAAAATCCTGTGGTCTAGTTCTAGTATACTCTGTATGTATAGCTCACTTTTCAGTTTGTAAACCATCAAATTATCAACAAGAGTATTTTGGCATATGGAATACCGTAAAATAAATTGAATGGATGAAACAAACAGAAACCATCGGAATGATATCAAAAATGGTCTTTCCTTGAGGTTATTGTGATCAGTCCTACACCAAAATGCTTCAAATTAAAGTCACTCCATAGCACGGCGAGGAGAACCCAATGGCTCTGAAAGAAAAGGGCGCTGTGAGAGCATGGCGCCCAAGGAGGGAATGGCATCCTGAGAATACCCCCGGAGGTTGAGGGTTAAGGCAGAGGGAAGAATCAGTGGGGTAGGGTAATTTTTTTGATTTCTGAACCATATGGCATCCAACTTTATTTATTTACTGATCGACCGCGCTATTGCCTTCACATGTGTGAAAGTATAGTGGAAGTTATTCCTTCTGAAATTAACTCTTACTCAGTTAATTACGGGCTTCGGTTTTGTGCAGAGATCAGCTTTGGATTTTAGGAGAAATTCGTCCTGGGTTTCAGTGCCTCTGCATTTCGAGCGCATTGTGTTCTACGGAAATTACTCGTCCATGAACCGAAAGTCGAAGCATGTCAAGGGAGAGTTCAAGTGTGATGTGGACGGTTGTGGAAAGGTTTTGAGTTATAGTGAAAATTTGAGGAAGCACAAGAAGCGTGCCCATGCTTCTGGATCCTTGAAATGCCTTGTGTGTGGATTGAAATTTGAGGACGAACATTCTCTGGCGTTGCATCGGAAACGACATGATGGGATCAAACCCTACAAGTAAGTCCATTTTCGCATAAGGTTGCTGGTACTTCATCCGATTTTCTGACGATATGTCGTCCAATTTTCCACGCGTAGGTGCCTTGATGACGATTGCGATAAGGCATTCGAATACAAGAGTCAACTTACCAGGCACAAGAAAACCCATATCCATGTTTGCGAGAAAGATGATTGCGGCTCCACGCATGCGACTCATGGTGAACTTCGACGACATTTAGCAGAACGGCACAAGGAAGACCGATGTAAGTTTGTATTCTACATATCCGAGTATACTCCTGGGTTCATTGTCAAATATTGCGCCAGATCATCAGGCTTATATTTTGTTGAACTGCTTTTCAGATGTTTCATGCCCGGACTGTGGATTTGTACCTAGTGACCCGAAGTTTCTATTCGAGCATATGTCATCACATTCAAAATTGGATCCGTTCGCGTGTTCTGTGTGCGATCGAAAGTACAAGTACAAGAAGAATCTTGATCAACACATACGTGCAGCACATGAATCCAAGAAGCATCCCTGTGAATTTTGTTTGAAGGTGCTATCGACAAAGGTGTGGTGTTGAGTCAAGTTCTTTTTTTGTCTTGATCCTTCAGGGGGATTTTTTTCTCTTTTTTTTGCAGCAAAAATTGAAGTTCCATGTTGCGAGTTTTCACTCTGGGAACGACTCCAAACCCATCCCTGTGCCTAAGAAAGAAAAAAAGCGTAAGAGAGCAACTCTGATGCAGGTGCTTTGTGGTCTTGATGCGCCATTCAGCGCTTCTGGCGAGGATCCAGTTCCAAAAGAAGAAAGCAGAAGGGATGGAAACCGGGGTGTCACACCTGCTATCAAAACAGAAAACGAGGACGAATGCTTCTCGACACCTGCTATCAACATTGTTGCGTCAGCCTCCGAGCATGAAAGGCTGCAGAAAGAAGACTCATCTGACAGAATCAAAATTTCTCGGCAGCCTGGCGAGCTGATGAGTGATGCGCCGGTCTTCAACCCACAGCGAAATGATGCCGAGCTGATCCTGACTTCCGAAGAGTCGGTCATGACTCAGCTTAAATACCACACACCTCCCAAAAAGAAACAGAGGCTGAAGGAGGTGCAGCTTGTGATGAACGAGTTATACGGTGTTTTCAAGCCTTGAAAAAGAACTGGAACTCGAAGTGATTCTTTGCCTTTTGAGCCATCCTTTCCAACTTGGCTATAATGTCCTGAGTTCTATTTGCAGATGACGGTGCGTTGTTTATTAAACATCGGTCCAAAACTTCTTCAACTAAATACGCTGAAAGCGGTTCCGTTTGTGAAGTGTTCGTTCAACTCGCCGAGAAAGTCGAAGCAGAGTCCTCATCCAGAATTGAATGTGCGTGAAAAGAAAAAGAAAACCCCGCCGAGTTCTCCGTACGTGACTCTGTTGGACACCAACAATGAAATCAGTGTGGTGACGCTGGAATCTGCGGAAAAAATCGCAGATCACAAAAGTTTGCGACTCGTGCGTGAAGCTGGAAATGCTTCTGAAGGCCAGCGTGATACGTATCGACTGGTGCATGCACACGATTATTTCAAAAAGGTGCAAAAATCTCGTCTCAAGTTAGTCTTGTCTGGATTTCTCTCGATTTCTTATGCGTTTCAATACCAACCCTTCTTGTGTGATATGTTTTCACTGGGCCAATACAAGATACAAGTTCTCCGAAATTAGAGTGCGTTCTGCAATCAATGATATCTACTACATTTGCTTGCTAAATTCGAATTCTCTGGGTGGCCCAAGAATGTGCAACCATTTTTATGGCTAATATCCTGTATTTATGAATATCAAAAATGAGGCGTGAATTAAATTAAATACAGTACCGCGAATGTCAACTGGCATTTTAAATTTGGATAAGAATGCGGAAGTGTGTTCAGAGGTCAGTTTCACCGAGAAAAATTCGATGTGAGTCCTGATTGGTAGTTTGTCTTTGTTCATTATTGCATTGTGTTTGAGAAGATGCATGTGTTGCCCTTTGAAAATTGAGGCACATTTTTGATTCACCCTGCACAAATGAGTTTCTAGCATGTTTGGAAGCGAGTGAGAATTTCATTCTGTTTCTACCATCAAACCTTTTCAACTCCCAAGCGATTGATTCATTCCCACTTGAAAAGGATTTCATTGGAAATTGACGTGAGAACTCCAGCTTAATACGTGTGCCGTCCATTCTGCTGAAAATCGTCGCAATTTTGAACTGTTGAGAAATTTTGAGGCAGGTGGCTGTGTGACCTAGATCCGCGAAAACGATCTTGATTTTTTCGAGGAGCTGAAAAAGTTGAGATTTTTGAGGATCTAGAGCGTCTCATAAGATCGTAAATGCAAAAGTCGGGAAAGTTAGTTTGATCTTGATGCGTTTTGTTGAAGGAATATTGGTCTGAAAGGTGAAAAGGCGGCAGGAATCAAGTCGCACATTTCCGAGCATGACTTGAAGCCAAGACTCCATCAACTTCAGGAATGGTGTCGTAAGGGTTACCAAGTGAAAGTGGCAATTGACAAGTGCAATGATATGCAGCGAACAGTGAGTTCATGTACTTGAGGATGCTGACTATGGACCCAGTAAGTCAAAATGTTTTTCCCCGCAGAATGAAATTTTTGCTGATATTGAAAAGAATGTGACGGAGGTCGGCGTAATTAGCCAGAAACAGGAAACGAAATCTGGAATCCGATTCATACTAACGCCCAAAGCCGTTCAAGAGAAGCCTCCTGAATCATGATTTGACTGTTGAAAGGTTTCAGTCAGTCGATCGTTGTGTGATCCATGTTTTCCGTTTGCGCTCGCCCTTCTTGCAATAAGTAGATGTCAATAAAATTATTAACTTATTAGAACTCCTTGTATATTTTCCTTCCTGAATGCCGTGACGTTGCTGAGACTCATCGCTACTAATCGAATTTCCCACTCCAGGATATTTGACCTTTGATTTTCCTTTAGCGTGCGCCAGAAAGATTTTCCGTTCTACAGCGTTTCTGAATTTGTTTCAATATTAATTTATTTCCGTGATTGATCGTGACCTTATATTTGCGACGATTCACCCCGGATGCCATCCTGTCCTGTCATTATTTTCTGACTTGTGCTGAATGGACTGGAGAGAGTGAAGGAAGGGAAATTGATAATCATGAAGGATTGAAGCTGTTCGGATGGAGTTACGGTACTAATAGATAGGACACAACCCTTTGCTTCTGCAAATGTCTGAATTTCATCCCTGGAGAAGATTCTGAGGGAAGAAAAGCGTATTTGTGGAGGAAGGCATCTTGTTGGAATACTGTTGAAGGTGGATAACTCAAACCTCCCCAAGTGAGATACCTTGCTATTTTGAACTTGTTTGAAGTCCCTGTCTGATATCTCATAGAAAAAAAGGATCAAGAACCCCCTAGGCCTAAATTTTATGTTTCCTCCCAAAAGCCCCCATTAGTTGAATTTTCTGGAGGCCTTTTGATCATCATTTCATTGGCACAGAAAAGCAAAAAGCAATAAAAATGTACCTTGATGTGTTTTGAAAGGAAGTGGAAGACTATTTGGGCTCATGAACCTTTGCCTCCAAGTTCTACAAATGTCAACTCATTTAAAAAGGAATTCAAGGCCCAGATTATCACAAATTAGAATTCTCTTCCATTCTTTCTCATCCCCAACTATTTTGTTCGCATCCTTAACTCAAAACCTCCTTGACTTGATTGTTTTTGCTGGTCCCTGGAAATTTGATTTGAAGATGTTGAACTGTATTTGTGTTAAAGATGCACAGCATGATTTTTGGAATGGTAAACACTCCTTGTGTTCCCATTCTGATTCTTTGTTATGCATGATGTACACCTGCATGCTTCTTGCCACATGTTCAAAAAAAGGCGAGCCTTGATTTGTATGTCATCAGGCATTACCAATCCTATCAAGTATTATGTGTTCCACCTTGTGTTTCAAACAATAATTGAAGACTGAATCTGTGCTTCACAGTGAAACACAAAAGAGTTGTTGGAAAAAGTTTCATTCACATACTCAGTTAATGGCAATCTCATATGATTCAAAAAATATTCACTGTAATAGTATACAATGTTTAGTTCAAAAGTAGCAAATAATGCAAATGGTCAGGCACTTTGGCAGGGATGCTGGAACACTTGGCACAGAAATATACTGTACATGGCATACCAGTGGGTGGCTCAATAGTGCATAAGGTTTACATAGATGACGTTTAGGTTAACAGAGTGGGCACAAGAACAAGGTGCAAGCCCAAGGTTGCTAGGAAACAAAGGTCTTTACTGGCTGATGGCTGGAGGGTAGACGTCCCCTTGACTGGAGAGGGGTCTGTTAATATGGCAGTCAGTGGACTGTGTAGAATACAGGCTGCATAAGAGGAGGTGTGCATGTGCAGGTGATTTGTCATCATGGATTGTGGTTTAGTCAAAAACATTTGTCCAACACTTCACCCTGAGGGGCAACCTCTGTACTGTTGGCCCTGCTGGCTGTTACTCTCCCACCCCCTCACCCAGAAAGAACCTCCTATGACGTCTTGGGAGGAGGTTCTTGAAATAGCGCTGGGTGCTTTGTTGCTGTGCAGGGCATTGCTGGCTGTTAGTACTGTAGTAGGAAGAGTCAGTTCCAAATTGAGTGGATCTCAATGGTGGCTGCTGGTTTGGCCAGAAGGAGGCTCTTGTCCTCAGGAGGATCAGCCATCAGATCAGGGGTTGGATTGGGCTAGGTCCTTGGCTGCATTGTCCTTTGTTAGGTATTGGTTTGAGACTTCTGGTGTCACTACTGGTCAAGGTGGTGGAGCTGCTACTGCTGCTGTGGCATTGTTTTTGTCAGGCAGGTGCAGGGGGTGCACTTTTGGTCATTTGGTGCTGCTATCAAGTTTTTGCATCAATAACTCCAAGACACAATGCAAACTTCTTGCAGCAGTTTGGAGTGCCACCATCAAATTCTGCTACAACTTAGAGCATTGCCACTTCTTCATGATTACCAATCACAAAGCTCTCTTGGAAAATCCCAAAGACACCCATATATGCAGCCCATTTGATAATGCCATGTGCCAACAGGATGTTGAGTCTCCTGATGTACCTGTCAATGTTGTTGTCCATGGTTTGATGCAGGAAGTTGTCCTGCCACTCAAGGAGGGTACCTGCCAGTTTGGATGTCAAAATTGTGTGGCCCCATGACAACAGGTGCCCAATTTATGCCACAGAGACAGAGGATCTCAAAGAGATCCAATCATGTGGTTGCATTGCCTTGCAAGAGGGCTTGGTTCTTAATGTAGGTGTTGATGGCACCAATGGTTAGAATGTCTCAAGGGTCCTGGCAGACTGGGGAGGGCTGTCAAAGAGGAAATTGAGCTGGCAAGCTGTGGTGCAAGGGCCAAGAGGCATTGGAGTTCCATCATGAGGAGGAAGAGTTGCACCCAAGAGGTGGCTGAGCACTCTGTGGGAGGGGTCTTGTGACCTGTTGGTAGGCCATAATGGGCATTGGCTGAGCTCCCAATAACTGAAGACTGAATTGCAGCTCTGTAGTGAAACACAGTAGAAATGTTCAGAAATGTGTTATTCACAAACTCATTTTATAATGATTGTAATTATATAAGGTACAATGAATTTGCTATAAAAGTATGCGATGATCAGTACAAAAGTAGCAATAATGCCAATGGCCTGGCACTTTGTCATGGACATCACTGGCAGATATGCCGGACACACAGCACAATGGTACTATGCACAGAAATATACATGGTATAGCAGAAGGTGGCGCAACAGTGTGTAGGGTTTTTGTAGAATAATGTTTGGGTTAATGGAGTGAGTGCAAGGCGCAGGCCTAAGGTTGCTAGAAGACAAAGGTCTTTACTGTTTTTTGAAAGAATTTAAGTACAGTCAATAAAAGAGGGAAAAATACATATAGCACAAACATTTTGCGTAATTTACTGCATGTAAACTTTTTTCGACATTTGTACCAGGGAATGTCCATCCAAGGAAAGACTGGGGTTTGCTGACGAGGCGGGGCGTCCTCATGCGTGCAGGCGGGATTTTTTGTGTGCCCCTTCTGTTGAGGACGTGGGTCCAACACTGCGCCTCAAGGGGCGACCTCTGTGCTGTTGGCCCTGAAAGCTGTTACTAAACCACCTTTCAATTTGCAAAATTCATTCATTCACTTGCATGACAGTGTTTGAGGATCACCCTCTTGTTTGGAGTGTACAGTTGTTTATTGCCTGCCTCCGCGTTTGCCTTAGAAGCGCCGGTATTTTGTCTTCTTAGTTTGAGACATCCCTGTGCTGTACTGTTTTTGAATCACCTCAGCTGCATCTCAAACTTCGCGAAATCGAGTGTGTCTCACTATGTTGATTTAAGAATGGTACGGCTTGTGCGAATGCAGAAGCCACTGTCCTTGGTTCGCCGTGTCACAGAAGAAGTGTTTAGCAGTTCTTGGTGCATTAATAGTTCAAATATATCCCTGTATTAGACCAGGCCAAATATTGTGTCTTGTTTTGTATTGTACAGTGAAGAAAAAGAGGCCATCAGAAGGATTGTGACGTCGGAAAAAATAGTGGGGAGCGGGAATGCTCCTATTGAAAAGCGTTTATGAACATTTGTACTTTCGGTCGGTCTTCAATAGGAAGAGATGGAAGCTGATGTTGACCGTGATTCACCACCTTCCATCGGACGTTCTTTTGAGTAATAATATGTGCCAATTCGATAAGGTGCAGCTTCAAGAATGTTCTAATTTTCTCCTCTTTGTGGAAGGAAATCGTGATTTCCTCTCGGAGATTCGCCTCGAGCAATTTCTCCGGTCGTCGTTGATGGTTCAAAAGCCCACCCCCCAGCTCATCTGATTTACCCCCAGGGGCCTGGTCCAGAGCCAGCTCGAATAAGTTTCGGCAGTTCTCGGAAGGGCTCAGGAGTTGCAAGCACGTGGTACGTTGGGTTGGGGACTTGAGGATTTTTTGAAGGCTGTTGCTCGAGACCCCGGCCCACATTTCCCGGAGGCTAGGAACTCTTCTCGCTGGATCAATACCGTACCTCTCTGGGCTTCGCAGTCTCCCTGCTTCTCGTCCTGCTCTCTCACCCACCCCCATCACGGCTGCTGCTCTTCCTTCCTTCCTTCTATTCTTGTTGACCGAAGATGGTTGTGTGTGTGTGTGTGATTCTTTCTCCCCTTGATTTCGACTCTGTTTTCCTCAAGATATGCTCCTGATTCACACTTCACAAACCTGTCCGAAAAGGAACTGGATAGCGAAGCTACTCGTTGATGAGGAAACCTTGCTGGGAATGTTGACAGTATGCGACATGAATCTCTTTCTGGATTTTCTGTATGAAAATATTGAATTACTTGGTGAATTTTCCATAAGGATTGATTGATTGATAAACAAGCTTCATCTTCTGCTTTTCAGCAATCACAAGGTTCAAATAATGTTCCCACATTCAAATCTTCTCCCCTCCCCACCCACATCCATCCAAAAATATTCCATCACATCAAGATATAAATCAGAGAAATAAGCTATACATGGATATTAACAGAAGCAAAAAGGTACTTTCCTGTTATCTCAGTACCTACTTTCCTGTTATCTCTGTACCTTCCCTCTGACCAATTTCACCTGACCTAACCTAACTTCACTTAACTGCCTCCCAGAATCAGTTTCGGCAGAATGCAGAAAAATAAAATTCACAGTTTCTGGTAGGTCGTCATGATTATGAACTTGTCCTGAAGATTTGTCTGGATGGTAGTGCGGTCTAGGAAAGTAGGTACTGAGATAACAGGAAAGTACCAGAGAAAATATTGTACATCACAGAATTTATAATTGTGCAACTGATGTAAATGCACACACTCCTCCCCTCTAGATAACATAAAGAAAGTATCAGTAATAAAAATACAGCACTGCTGAAAAGTGCTGCACTGTTTGACCTGCAATGCCATATTGAACACATTTTGAGCTGGTGGCCGGGGTTGTGTTTGCAGAGTTCTTGACCTGATTATCAGGGTTGTGCCTGCATGCACCCAATGAGTGGGTAACCACCTGTCCTGGATGAAGCATTCACCATTAGAAGATTGAGTGACACTAGCCCACTGCTGGTTGTGAATGTGCAGATCCACTGATGAGGGCTGCAGTGATTACCCTGGTGTGGTTTGGCAAGTCATCTTGCATAAAGATAAGTTTGGAAATGTACTCTTCCTGCTGTCTGTGCCCAAACTGGGCATATGTTTGGTCTGGGGATGGACATAAGTTCAGGAACTGTTGCTGCTGTGTAGGAGACTGTGAGGAAGATGTGGGTTGGTTTGGGGAATTAGCATTTGGATTCAATAAGGCCATAGTTTGTGATGGCTGAGGCCTCACTAACACTTTGCCACACCATAAGTGAGTGATGAATACTGAGATGATGATCCCTTCAGGAAAAAGTCTCAGGAGACTCTCAACAAAGTTTGAGATGCTCTTCTTGATCCTCTTGCAAAGCTTCTCCTCTGTTTTCATTCTCAGCATTTCAGCACAATTTTCCTCAAAAATGCTAGACAATGGATCAGTTATAGCTCAAACAATTTGATCCAAGATCACAGAAAAAGCACAGTATAGCCTGGAGAACTTCCATATTTAAGACTATTTAGTATCTTCTGATTGAGTAAATCTCCCTCCACTGTGTAGTTTTATGAGTAGGGTGAGAAAAGTCAGCAGTTGATACAAACCCATTCCAGAGGAAACAATGACTGATCATCTTTGGTCAATGAACAGAATCCAGGCCAAACTCCAATTTTTATGACTATTTCAGGGCATTTATGCTGAAGCAGGTTTATTGAAGCAAAGAATAGGAAGATAACTAAAATTTTTAAGGCATTCACAAGGTAAGTGCAACTTGTACACTATCTTGGGTCATCAGGGGAAGGGAAGTATTGTAGACTAAGCTATGTTGGAATGTCTTCAAATATTAGAAAGATGGGCTTGGAGAAAAAAACTTTCTTCAAGCCCACCTGGGTGGCAGCGCATTTCAGTTTGACTTAAGGTCATTGAAATGCTCCTGGGTTGGGAAGACCCAAGTTTGAATTAATCTGGGAAGAACATTTTATATTGTTTTCAGGAATTTCCGAAATTCCAGTGCTGATCCTATGCGAAGAATGAAGGAAAAAGTGTCACCCAGTGAGGGAATTTTTTATGTTTTATAAAGTTTTCTGCAGGATTAGAAAAAAAATACTGTACAGTATTGTACTTTTTCCTGACTTAGGCCTTGGAACAAAAGTAGGATATGCTAAATTTCCAGTGCTCAGTGGCACAAGTTTTTGAAAAAAACATCCCAGCTTTGCTGCACTAGGCCCAAAGAGGGCTTTGATACATGTTGAGTGATTTTTCAGTGTTCTGTTGATGAAGAGCCCCAATTTATGTTTTGGCTATTTGGTCAATGAACAAAATCCTGGCCCAACTCTTAATTATTGACATCTCTATCTCATTCATTCTAAAGCAGGTTGATTGAAACTCAGAAAATAGGAAGTGAACTGTATTTTGTGATGCATTCACAAGTTGAGTGTGAGACTGCCACACTATCTTTGGTCATCATCAGTGACTGAAAGGGAAGTATCACAGACCAAGCTATGCTCTGTATACTCTGGTGGAAGCTGGTGCTCTGGGGAATGGAACAGGAAAAAAAAAGGAATGTGTCCAGGACTCTCCTTAAAAAGTTTTTTTGCCCGAACAATTGAATCTTGTATTCATCTCCCTTTTTTTTCTCAGAGTGAGTGTAGGTGTGTGTGTGTGTGTGTGTGTTTTAGAAAGAGAAGGAAGACGTGTTCGTGGTTTATGAAAGTGGCGGACGAAAATGAAGAGGAAAAAAGGAATCGAAAGAGAGAGAGAGAGATAAATAAAAGAGGGACAAGCGTGAGAGCGAGGAGGGCATAGATGCCCTCGGACCCGGGTGATTGCATTCGCAGTGGCGCTGTTGGCCGGGGCCCTTGCGTGCTCCACCACCACCACCACCACCACCACAGCCACCACCAGGAGCAGGAGCAGGGCTACCATGAAGAAGGGCGCAGACTCCGTGCTCAGCACCGTTTGGCCTCCTCCCTCACCCTCCATTGCATCTCATCCCTCAGGACCTGCTGCTGCTGCTGCTGCTGCTGCTGGGGAGGTGTTGCCAGTGCATGGCTTGGTTTGTCTCTGTCCCGACGTGACTTTCCCTGGTGCTGCTCAGAAAGAGCCCCCCATTTTTTTTTTAAGGTGATTCGGAATGTTGTTCTTTTTTGATTCTGTTGAATTCCTGCTGTAGTACACCACGTGACTTATTAGGAGCAAAAATTATTTTTCTCGAGAATTATAGCTAACGTCATTGTGGAATCCTTGAACTTCCCTGACGACTTGAATGTGTGCCGTAATCTCTAAAATCTAACCAGAATGATCAAGTGCTCCAAGATTGTTGTAATTTCAGTCTTTGATTCCCCTGTCATTAATTACACCTTATAAATCCCAATTTTTAATATAACACGGTTGAATTAAATTGAATCTGTTTATGAATGCCTGTGTTTGAAGCAGGAGATTTCTGGATGCTCAGCATAGTTGTTGATCTTTAAAAGTACCCAGAGTAGTTGAGGGATGTTTCTGAAGTGCTTTCTAAATTACTGGATGAAAGAAAATATTTGAAGGGACCTAAATATCAAAATTTGAGGTACAGTATTTTCGAAATATTTTGGGAATTTTGTTCAGTTTCTAACGTGTGTGGATGCGTGTGCATGAGAATTGAGTTAGTTTGGATTTTCGATGCCAATTATTTATGTAAAGTACAATTTTTATGAACAATCGTTTCCATGACAGTTTCCGAAGGACTGGCGTCATGAGTGATGATCAACACACCAACTGATTTTACGCAATTTCAGGTACAGTACAGTATTTTTTTTAAATGTTAAGCTCTTGTGAATTGTCTCCAAAAACTAATTCTAAAAGACGAAGAAATATTCTTGATCTTACGGTGAAGAGAACTAATGTCCGTTTTTCAGCTTTTTGTCTCCGAATTTTTTTTTACAGCACTTGATGAATCTGTGAGTCAAGGTGTGCAACTATTTCATCCCACTTGTGATACACAAAAGCGTTTTCGATTGAGTGTTTGATTGAAAATTGATGAACTTACTGAAGTCTCGGTATCATTTCTGCCATCATAGGGTCATTTCACCACAGGTCAAAATTAAGTTTTCGTAGAATAATTATGATTTAGAGTGAGACCCCAAGATGCGGACATGATTGGTGCATCAAGAGTGTCTCTGAGTTTAATTGTCCCTAAGTTGAGTCTTGTTTTCCCATAGACTTAAATTATATAATTTTTAATTGGTGTTTTATGGAAGAAATATTCTTCAGAATTCCCTGGAAAAATTGTTTGCTGCTTGAATTTGAATTAGTGAATACATTTTCAACTCAATACAAATATTTTAGCATTGAATAGTGTATCTCTGTACTGTACAGTACATTTAAATGTTGGCATCTACAAAAAAAAAACATTCAAGTGAAAAAAGATGAAGTCCCTCTATGCTGGAGGTAATTTTTTTCAATTAAGTAATTGGATGGTAAATTGGTGAGAGAAATGCCCAAGAACTTTTCTTACATCAATTTTAGGGTTAGAAATACCTGTTTCTTGTAATTTGGCCTGAAATGTATTTGCAATTGTATCAGAAAATGTCCCTCTGTTGAGTCAGTGTCCTCGTGCCAGGCCTTTTTTATTAGTTTTTTTGGGGGAAATAAGTGTCCCTATGTCAAATTGTCTGCAGGTCAAGGTGTCCGCATGTGCGGGCCTCACTGTAATTTGATGTGTGGGTCTTTTTAGCACTCTGATTTTTGTACTTTGTTTCCCAAGCTTCAACAGAATCTGAGGCGATTTTTCCAAAGTTCAATGTACATTATCATGTTGAAGAAAGCATTTTATTAAACAATAATTTAATTACGAATTTTATAATAATAATGATAATGATGATTTAACTATTTGCGGAAGAAAAATGGTTTTTGTGGAAGAGATGGAAAGTTTTCACATTTACGATTGAAGGAATACATTTTCGAATTTAACCCGAAATTCGCCTGCAAAAAATCATGAAATTTGAAAGATTAAGATTTTGGGAAATGATGCAACACTTTTGATTTATTATACTGTATTTCCTGTCGCATCTTCCAAAAATTTGCTTTCGTGATCAATAATGTTCTATGCTTGGAAAATGCCGTAATTCTCATTATTCATGATCCGAGATTTTTTAAATTACGCAAATGAAATTTCTTGTGATTCTGCTTGTCAGAAATATTCTTTGCCGACCTTCCACTCCCACACCCGTTAAAAAATCGCCGGAAAAGTGGCCCATTCTGAAATCAACTCAATTTTCTCATTATTGGTTATGGCTCGCAATTTTTGGCGTGCGAGAAATTCGAGATAATTATATTCCCCCTGGGGGTATTTTGCGCAAGATTGCCGTTTTCAGTGCGGAAAAGTAAGTGCTGAGGGACTCGTACCTTACCATCAACATCAGTAGACACTGTGTATATGGGAACACTGGGTGGGCCAGGTTTCTGCAATACGAGACGAAAGAAGGAAAAAATAGCCAGAGGGCGTTATTTGCCCGGGTATTTCCCTCATCGCTTTCCCGACCCCGATCCCGGGACGCAACACCCAAGTGCCGAAATGCTTTTCCGCGGAATGCACTGACGCCGATGAAGAAGCCCCACCCTTGTACCCCCTGCAGTACTGTACTAACCAGTGGCGAATCAACAGGGGGTCGACGAAAGCTTCCTGCTTCCGCGAAAAAATAAGTGCAGCACACAGTACTACTGTGCAGATACTTGCAGCACATGCAGTACTTTTTCTACCAAAAACCGAGAGGAAAAAAAATCCTTGGGCCTCTTATGTATAGTCGTCATCACGGAAAGAACGTCAGTGATTATCCCTGAAGCATTCTTTTCTTTGTATAAGGTATACTGTATAAATGCCTTTTTCGGTCATGAAGAAAAAGGTGTGCACTGGGTGGAAGTGGAAGGTGGGTGCTAATGCATTTTGAATGATTCTTAATGTTTATAATAAAACATTTTTGTCCTTCCTCTTGGACTGGGAAAAATGTGACCCACATGCATACTGTATATACTGGGTGGGGTTTGTAAACGACAATTTTGTCTACTAAGATTTTCTCTGTGTAAAGATTTTTTTTAGCCCCAAAGGGTTCTCTGCAATTAAATTTTCTGTAAAATGCATTTTTTGGGTCCATTGCATTTTTTTTGTAGAGTTCACCAAGTTTATGCAGTAGTTGCATGCACAGTGTTGTGAATCCTAAGATAAAAAATAATCCACTGGTGGATTAATGTCTAGAAAATGTTTATAATGCAAAACACGCAGTATTCTTTGATACAGGTGGTGCCCCTCAGTTGGACCCTGATCTATTGCTGGGGAAGGGTCAAATTGCAAAGAGGTCAAATTGTGAGACAATGTCAAATTTGATGTTTTCCACATTGAATTAGACATTTTGAGTCTCTCTTCAGGTCAAATTGCAGGGCAAGAGGTCAATTGGCAAGTTGACATCCCAGCAAATTTGACTGTTGAATTGTGGGACAGTTGAATTGCAAGGTACCATCTGTATTATATTCATACAAGTACCATGAGCTGTCAAGCAAGACAATGCACCAGCATTTTTGAAAAAAATAAAAAATTCACCACTGCATACAATCAGCGCCTTAGTTTTTGGTAACCAAAATTTCCATTTGAAATAATGCAGTGGATAAAAATATAAATTCAAATTGTAGCCTGTTTAAAAATTTATAATTGAGTGATGATTTTTTATGTATACAATTTACCATTAAATTAGAGAACTTGAAAAAGTTTGGAAGTGGGGAGAAATTTTTCAGATAAAAAGTCACTTGCAATTGCATACTCAAGTATGAGGCACAACTCATTATTATTATAATTTATTATTTTAACAAATTCATGTTATACTTGAGTGAATACAGCAAATATATTATGCTGAGAAACTTTTGCATGTGTTTAAAGTTTGAAATTTGAACTGCCATTAGTCCCTGCATAATGTATAAAAACAAATAATGATTTGCTCTCTCATACAACACAATTTATGGGACCAGAAAATAAGTTACTGTGTGAAGTTTAATTGCAGAGAGCCCCCATGAGAAAATTCCTGTGAAACCAAAAGAAAATTTGTCATGAAGAAAAAATGGATGTAGACAACAGAGTGATTATATTTGTTTATGCATTTTCAGACTGTATTTGCTAGAATGTTGTGTGCACCTGAAACAATTAAAGACAAAAAATGAGATGGTCAAGTTCAAACTCTTGTGATTTCCAAATTCTAGGGAACCCTATACAATATCTTGGTCAAACTCCAGATTCAAAATAGCAAAGCAAACAAACTAAAATTTGTGCTGCTACACTTGACAAAATATGCAAATATTTCACTGAAAACAGGTGCATGTCTTATTCTGCAGCAGGTATAAGGTTTCCTTCAAATTCACAGCTTTAATTCTTGTGCGGAATTTCTCGCGGTCCCTCTATGAAACAAGGCGCCAAATTGGAGCCGAAACTGTAATCCAATCGGCGCATCACCGGGACGCGCCGACACAAACGAAAGTTAAAACCGATTCCCGCGAAAGGGGTATCCTAAAATAAAACGCGAAACGAATTGGCAATACAAAGACCCCGAGGCCAAAAAAGGAGAGCGATCCCCGGAAACGGGATAAAACAAATCGCCGAAAAAGTCGGCGCCACCCTTTTTGACAGGGGGACATCGACTCCTCTAAAAACGCGGGGTCATTCGACCCCTCAAGACTTCGCGAAAACACAAAACCAGCTGTCAAGAAGAAGACGAAAAATCTCGTCTCTTGTATCGTAAAGCAATTTGTCTCCCGAATTCGGGACGTTTCAAACTGTCAAAACTCGAGCTTCGAAATGCTCGACTGGCAACTTTACAATCTTAACAGCCTTTTCGCAAACTGTCAAGACCCATGTTTTCCAGCAGAAAACTAATTTAACAAACGGCTGGAAGATCGTAAAAACCAACCACCCGGTTTTCGGGAAAACACACATTTATGAAACCTTTACGAAAACAGCAGATGCCACCACCTGGTGTTTTCAAATTTGCGCAAACAAGGAAAGACCCGCCAAAATCGGCGCAAAATCATATATAAACCCCAGAAAATTGGGTAACAGACACAGTCAAGTTTAGAAGGTCGAACTGCTGAAGTTGTGTTCTAAAAATTCGGAATTCGGGACTTAGAAAATTCTATACCATCAGGGCGATTTCGAAACATCGCGAAATCTAAAAGGCGTCGGTACTTTGCTCTTTACCTACGGTTCTTCAACCCCCCTTTTTTTGTTTGTTAAGATCGGGACTCGTTTTCTTACTTTATTCTCAACGCCGTGTGTGAATACCTTGTTTAAATCGGGACGTGATCCAGTTACGAAATTCTAATTGTAAAGGAAATCAAGTCCACTTCTGGACTACTTGAAATCCTGCGAGGCCAATTATTGCTCATTGTTGCGAATCTTGTACATCTGAGTGTGTATTCCTTGTATCTTGTACAAACTGTGTGTATAATTTAACAAGAAGTGTGTGTGTGTGTGTATCAAAGAAAGGTCTGCGCTAGTAGGGAGAAATCCCGGTCGGTTCGCGCCCGGCCAATTGCCGTGTTCTGATTTATTTTTCCTCTATCTTGAAAACTCTGCTAAAAGTCGCAATCAAGGTGTAAGGCTTGATTAATCTAATTCTTACTGGTGAAACCTTACACAATCTTCCTCAAGTAATGTGCTGTCCTTTGAGGAATATTTTTCAGGAAATCCCTGAAATTCTATGAGGACATTTCTGTCATTTTTCTCATTGAAATAAAGTCAACCCCCATCTAACGGATTTGATTGGTGCAAGGGATGAGTCTGTTAGACGAAAAGTCCTTCACACAAATTCAATTACATAAAAATTAAAAATTTCAATTTTCAACACTAATTTTAAACCAAAAGACGTAGTCGGTTCGCGCCCGGCCAATTGCCGTGTTCTAATTTATTTTCTCATCTGTCTTGAAAACTCTGCTAAAAATCCGTAATCAAGGTGTAAGGCTTGATCAATCTAATTCTGACTAGTAAAACCTTACAAAAAATTGGTAGCAGAGCGTGGTTCTATCCGCAACTTCCAAAGGACTAGAAAATCTCGAACTTTATAACTCTACGATCCTCTCTTCGAAAAGTCTTCCACTGCCTAAAAACTAACTCATTTCCTGTTGATATTTGTATCTATATATATATATATATCTAAAAACATCTTGTGAAGAAAAGGAAATCTTCAAACAAAAAATAAAAACTCCTTGAGTTATTTGTGTATAAGACCTGAACCAAACAATCAGAAAAAGTCCCGTTCTGTGGTAAGAAAGCCTATACTGTTTGACCTTTCATTTTTTCCTCAGTAAAAACCAAACATTTGGTAAGAAAAAATTCTGTTTTCTGAAAGCCTTGTGAGTATACGAATCTTAGCTCTTTTTCCTGCATCTTGAAACTTATTTAAAAAGAGAAGCGCTCAAACCTTCTTTCCTTAAGTTACTGACAGAAATCCTATCCTACTTCCAATTCTCTACTCGGTTTGAAGATGAGAACTGAGAGGCCTGTCACCAGGCAACCTACTACCCAAAATCCTGGGGGGCCCAATCCAGAAAACGAACCAAACTTGGTCACATCCGAACCTCCCGGAAACCAAGATTCCCAAGAATTAAGGTTGACTGCCGGTTCCCCTCCGTTGATTACGTCAAATAAATCTAAAAGAAAACCTGGAAGACC
>CAJPEX010000731.1:66676-82357 GCA_905338405.1 Notodromas monacha
TTGTTGCGAATCTTGTACATCTGAGTGTGTATTCCTTGTATCTTGTGCAAACTGTGTGTATAATTTAACAAGAAGTGTGTGTGTGTGTGTATCAAAGAAAGGTCTGCGCTAGTAGGGAGAAATCCCGGTCGGTTCGCGCCCGGCCAATTGCCGTGTTCTAATTTATTTCTCCTCTGTCTTGAAAACTCTGCTAAAAATCCGCAATCAAGGTGTAAGGCTTGATTAATCTAATTCTTACTGGTAAAACCTTACAAAAAATTGGTAGCAGAGCGTGGTTCTGATCCGCTACTGCCAAAGGTCTAGAAAAATCTTGAACTTTATAACCCTACGATCCCCTCTCTGAAAAGTCTTCCACTGCCTAAAAACTAACTCATTTCCTGTTGATATTTGTATCTATATATATATATATCCAAAACATCTTGTGAAGAAAAGAAAATCTTCAAACAAAAAACTCCTTGAGTTATTTGTGTATAGGACCTAAACCAAACAATCAGAAAAAGTCTCATTCTGTGGTAAGAAAGCCTATACTGTTTGACCTTTTATCTTTTCCTCAGTAAAACTAAACATTTGGTAAGAAAAAATTCTGTTGTCTGAAAGCCTTGTGAGTATACGAATCTTAGCTCTCTTTTCCTGCATCTTGAAACTTATTTAAAGAAGAAGCGCCTAAACCTTCTTTCCTTAAGTTACTGACAGAAATCCTTTCCTACTTCCAATTCTCTACTCGGTTTGAAGATGAGAACTGAGAGGCCTGTCACCAGGCAACCTACTACCCAAAATCCTGGGGGGCCCAATCCAGAAAACGAACCAAACTTGGTCACATCCGAACCTCCCGGAAACCAAGATTCCCAAGAATTAAGGTTGACTGCCGGTTCCCCTCCGTTGATTACGTCAAATAAATCTAAAAGAAAACCTGGAAGACCCCCTAATACTCAAAGGAGGCCTCCAACTCCTCTTTCCGAGGAAGATACCAACTCTAACGACTCCTCCATCATTGGACAGGAGAACCAAGATCATCTCCTCTGTTGACCATGGCAAATAAATCTAAAAGAAAACCTGGAACTGGAGGTTTATGAGTTTCCTCCGGAGGTTGAGGAGAAAGGCTCCTTCTATGATTGAGATTGCTGAGGAGGTAGTAACCTGTCCTCTTGGGTCTAGGTTATTGGCTTGAGTACTTCGAGTCGTTGAAAATCATGAAAATCGACAAGGTTATCAAAATTTCTGACGATGACTATAGTCAATTACAGCTCAAACGATTCAAACCTGAGTTACTGGACATTCTAAACTTCTTGAACAACCTTACTGGAAATCCTTGGTCAGCCTCCGAAAATGAGGAAGTTAAAAAATTAACAGACCAGCTCAGCCTCATTAAAATATCCTCTTGGGAAGACATGAAAAATGGCTGGAAATCTAACTTAAGACCTACAGTAAAAGAAATAAAAGGAGTTGTCTTCCCTGACCCACCATCTGAGCAAATCTTCTTCCAAAACCAAAAGGGGATGCTTGATCCCTCCAATCCCGCCCTAGACAGGGTTCTTGAAACCTATGGAACAGGCAATCCATTATCCTCTCCTGAGGAAGTAATTTCAAGATACGAAAAGAAAAGAGACTCTCCTGCCTTCATTAGATTTGATGGAGATCGCGACCAGGACGAAAATCTAGACAGTATCTGGGAAACCTTCAGAACAATTCATGAGGCTCCCACTTATCAGATAAAACCTGAAAAGAGAATTAGTCTCCTGAGATCTCACCTGACTGGTGAAGCCAAATACATAACTTCAATGTTTCAAGGGAGACAAAAGGAAGAAGACTACATTGCTCTAGTCGAATATCTGTTTAACAAATACGGAAAGATCTCCTCTTCAGCCCAAAGGCTATACAGAGAATTGGAAAAGCTCACCCCAAGGGATGAGTCCCTATCGGGAGCTGCTGAATATGCAGACTTGGCTACTAATCTTATTGGAAAAATCATCAAAGTTGAGCCTGACGCTAAATCAGTGGAATTAAGGGTTTGGCCTATAATACAAGCTAGATTAACAGCCCATATGATGATAGACAACCTGATGGCGAAAGCCTCCTATTTTGAACAACAAAAATGGGAAGTCAACCCAGAAAGAAAATACTGGTGGTTGAGAATCCAGCTTATGGATCTCGCTGAAAGAGAAGCTCCCATCTCCACAAGAATTATTTCCTCTTACAAAACTGGAGTGAAAATTCAGAAACGAAAAAGATCAGAATCTCCTGAAAAGGAAGAAGAGTCTCCCAAAAGACTGAGAACTTACTCAGAACCTAGGGAAGAGAAACCTAGAACATCTAATACCTCTAAATATTCTAAACCCTTCCAACCTAAATTCACCCCCAGAAATGGGAAATCTTTTGAGAAAAGAACCTGGAAATGCGTCTTCTGCAATCAGGGTCATTCTCCTCTCTTTTGTAAAGACCTTACCCTTGAAAGTAAGAACAAAATCATACGTGAAAAGAGACTCTGCTATAATTGTCTCAGAGACAACCACAGTGTACGTGAATGCCCAAATAAAAGAAGGTGCATCTCGTGTAACGGAAAACATCACACTTCCATCTGCCCCCAAACGGGGGGATTATTCACCAAAACGGATGATGTTCAGCCAAAACCCAAACCAGAATCTCCAGTTGAGGACAACTTGTTAAAAGAGTTGGATGAATTGAGACAAAAATTCAGTGAAAGAGATCTTAAACCCTCTATTAAAAATATTAAAGCTGATCCCCAAAACGACTCTCAACCCAAATGACATAAAACCGTGAGAGTGAACGTTTCCACTAATCCCTTGTCAAACTCATTCCTAGAAACAGTGGAAGTAAAAGTAATGCCCTCACCTGTTTTTCGAAAACGAGATGAACTATGACCTCGTGTTTGATGGGAATAGTGCCTCCTTACGCAATTTTCTGAACCCAACAGAGGGTCTCGTTGACATTGCAACTACATAATTCAAGGAGTTAACGAAATGGGAGAATGTTTAGAAACAAATAAAGTCGTTCACCTCACCCTCGGAAATAGAAGTGGAAAGGGTTTTCCCTTAGCAACCTNAGAGCAACTGATTGCAACTATATAATTCAAGGAGTTAATGAAATGGGAGAATGTTTAGAAACAAATAAAGTCGTTCACCTCACCCTCGGAAATAGAAGTGGAAAGGGTTTTCCCCTAGCAACCTATGCCCTGGTTGTACCTGTAGACCATGCCTGGTCAGGGTCCAACCCAGAAATTTCTTACCTGGATGAAAACTCCATCTCAAAAGGCTCTACTAGCTGACCCCCGGATTACTGAAACTGAAGCAATTTGGTGGGATATTATTATTGGAGGAATTGACATGATGACCGTTTCCGGTTCTGGAACCAGAAGATTATACAAAACAGACCAATTTTGCATTCAAGATACCATGTTTGGTGGAGTAGCAAGGGGCTTTCTTAGTGTTGAAGCTCCCTTCAAAACTCACAGAATAATTTCCTTTTCAGCCAAAGTTAGAGAAGAGAATCTTGAAGATACTCTGCTTAATCAGGAAATAACCAATCAATTGGTACGTGACAGATTTGATATCTTTGGTGAAAAGGACGAAGACAAAGCAGATTCAAAAGAAGAACTGCAAATTTATCTTGAAAAGCTAAAACTAAGTGAAACAGGCAGAGTCATAGCTCCTTTACCCAAAACTGCGAGATTCCCTCAAGACTGCTGTAAAAACTTAATTACAGGAGAAATCCAAATCAAGTCTGTTGTTAACCTCCTAAGAAAGGGAGGATTGCTGGCCGAAGCCTACAAAGAACAAATAAACGACTGGGAGAAGGACGGAGTCATCACCCCCACCTCTCTTGAGGAACTTGATAAAAGGGGGACTCCATATACAGAACTCCCTCATCATGGAGTAGCTAGACCAGAGAGTAAAACAACCCCTGTTAGGGTTGTCATAGCAGGCAATGCCGCCAACAGGGGTAACACTTCCTCCAACGACTTCCTTGACCAAGGACCTAACATCTTACCTGTCATACCCGATATCATAAATAAAATAAGATGTTCAAAATACTTTGGAGTGGCTGACATAAAAAAGGCCTTTCTTCAAGTTCAACTGGCTGAAGAAGACCAGTGGCTCTTAATAATCAGAATGCCTGAACTACAGGAAGATGGCTCTCTCAAAACCCGCTTCTTCAGATTTTTAAGGCTCCCTTGGGCATAAGTTGCGCCCCTTTTGTGTTAAATGCCAGTATAAGATTCCTTTACAGAAAAGCTCACCAAGAAGGCATCCTTACTGAAATTGAGCTCCAGGAGCTTGAAGAAAATACTTATGTAGATGATGTGGTTGTCTTTGGACGAACCTTAGAAGAAGTCAAAACTAAACTGGACAAGGTTACAAATATCCTCAAAAGCGGTGGTTTCATATTAGATAAATTCAGAGCGCACCATGAAAAGGTCAAAGATATGTCAACTCAGAAAGCTTACAAACTTTTGGGGCTGTCCTATTGTCCTGAAACAGATACCTTCTCATCTTGTGCTGACAAAGTTACTGAATTTGTTAATCTCAAGAGAATCACCAAAAGACAAGTCGGTTCGCGCCCGGCCAATTGCCGTGTTCTAATTTATTTTCTCCTCTGTCTTGAAAACTCTGCTAAAAATCCGCAATCAAGGTGTAAGGCTTGATCAATCTAATTCTGACTAGTAAAACCTTACAAAAAATTGGTAGCAGAGCGTGGTTGTATCCGCTACTGCCAAAGGTCTAGAAAATCTCGAACTTTATAACTCTACGATCCTCTCTTCGAAAAGTCTTCCACTGCCCAAAAACTAACTCATTTCCTGTTGATATTTGTATCTATATATATATATATATATCTAAACATCTTGTGAAGAAAAGAAAATCTTCAAACAAAACTAAAAAACTCCTTGAGTTATCTGTGTATAGGACCTGAACCCAATAATCAGAAAAAGTCTCATTCTGTGGTAAGAAAGCCTATACCGTTTGACCTTTTATCTTTTCCTCAGTAAAAACTAAACATCTGGTAAGAAAGAATCCTGTTTTCTGAAAGCCTTGTGAGTATACGAATCTTAGCTCTTTTTTCCTGCATCTTGAAACTTATTTAAAAGAAGAAGCGCCTAAACCTTCTTTCTTTGAGTTACTGACAGAAATCCTTTCCTACTTCCAATTCTCTACTCGATTTGAAGATGAGAACTGAGAGGCCTGTCACCAGGCAACCAACTACCCAAAATCCTGGGGGGCCCAATCCAGAAAACGAACCAAACTTGGTCGCATCCGAACCTCCCGGAAACCAAGATTCCCAAGAATTAAGGCTGACTGCCGGTTCCCCTCCGTTGATCATGTCAAATAAATCTAAAAGAAAACCCGGAAGACCCCCTAATACTCAAAGGAGGCCTCCAACTCCTCTTTCCGAGGAAGATACCAACTCTAACGACTCCTCCATCATTGGACAGGAGAACCAAGATCCAATAACCGAACTCATGAAGCTCAGCAACTTAATCATGAAAATCGACAAGGTTATCAAAATTTCTGACGATGACTATAGTCAATTACAGCTTAAACGGTTCAAGCCTGAGTTACTTGACATTTTAAATTTCTTGAACAACCTTACAGGAAATCCTTGGTCAGCCTCCGAAAATGAGGAAGTTAAGAAATTAACAGACCAACTCAGCCTCATTAAAATATCCTCTTGGGAAGACATGAAAAATGGCTGGAAATCTAACTTGAGACCTACAGTAAAAGAAATAAAAGGAGTTGTCTTCCCTGACCCACCATCCGAGCAAATCTTCTTCCAAAACCAAAAGGGGATGCTTGATCCCTCTAATCCCGCCCTAGACAGGGTTCTTGAAACNCTGCATAACTGATGTCCCTGGTCCTCCGGTCTGAACAAACTTGACCTGACCACTTCCGCAACTATCATCCATTCATCTCAGGTGCTCACCCAGTGACCTAGCTGGGGCACCCAACCATTAAATTCGGAGTTATTCGACTGTTAGCTTACAATTGTGTGTAGCCTCTCATTCTAGGCACAACACTTACTCGGAACCTAATGAGGAGAAACCTAAAACTTCTAATACCTCCAAATACTCCAAACCCTACCAACCTAAATTCACTCCCAGAAACGGGAAAACTTTTGAGAAAAGAACGTGGAAATGCGTCTTTTGCAATCAGGGTCACTCTCCTCTCTTCTGTAAAGATCTCACCCTTGAGAGTAAGAACAAAATCATACGGGAAAAGAGACTCTGCTACGATTGTCTCAGAGACAACCACAGTGTACGTGAATGCCAAAATAAAAGAAGGTGCATCACGTGTAATGGAAAACATCACACCTCTATCTGCCCCCAAACGGGGGGATTGTTCACTAAGACTGATAGTGTTCAGCCAAATCCCAAACCAGAATCTCCAGTTGAAGACAACTTGTTAAAGGAGTTGGACAAACTGAGGCAAAAATTCAGTGAGAGAGATCTTAAACCCTCAATTAAGAATATTAAAACTGATCCTCAAAACGACTCTCAACCCAAATGACATAAAACCGTGAGAGTGAACGTATCCACTAATCCCTTGTCAAACTCATTCCTGGAAACAGTTGAAGTAAAAGTAATGCCCTCTGGACAAAAGGCTTTTGCTCTACTTGATACTGGAGCGCAAACTACCCTTATCACGGAGGAATGTGTTAAAAGACTTGGGTTGTCTCCCAGAGCAACTGATTGCAACTATATAATTCAAGGAGTTAACGAAATGGGAGAATGTTTAGAAACAAATAAAGTCGTTCACCTCACCCTCGGAAATAGAAGTGGAAAGGGTTTTCCCCTATGCAACCTATGCCCTGGTTGTACCTGTAGACCATGCCTGGTCAGGGTCCAACCCAGAAATTCTTACCTGGATGAAAACTCCATCTCAAAAGGCTCTACTAGCTGACCCCCGGATTACTGAAACTGAAGCAATTTGGTGGGATATTATTATTGGAGGAATTGACATGATGACCGTTTCCGGTTCTGGAACCAGAAGATTATATGAAACAGACCAATTTTGCATTCAAGATACCATGTTTGGTGGAGTAGCAAGGGGCTTTCTTAGTGTTGAAGCTCCCTTCAAAACTCACAGAATAATTTCCTTTTCAGCCAAAGTTAGAGAAGAGAATCTTGAAGATACCCTGCTTAATCAGGAGATAACCAATCAATTGGTAAGAGACAGATTTGATATCTTTGGTGAAAAGGACGAAGACAAAGCAGATTCAAAAGAAGAATTGCAAATCTATCTTGAAAAGCTAAAGCTAAGGGAAACAGGCAGAGTCATAGCTCCTTTACCCAAAACAGCGAGATTCCCTCAAGACTGCTGTAAAAACTTAATCACAGGAGAAATCCAAATCAAGTCTGTTATTAACCTCCTAAGAAAGGGAGGATTGCTAGCCGAAGCCTACAAAGAACAAATAAACGACTGGGAGAAGGACGGAGTCATCACCCCCACCTCTCTTGAGGAACTTGATAAAAGGGGGACTCCATATACAGAACTCCCTCATCATGGAGTAGCTAGACCAGAGAGTAAAACAACCCCTGTTAGGGTTGTCATAGCAGGCAATGCCGCCGACAAGGGTAAAACTTCCTCCAACGACTTCCTTGACCAAGGACCTAACATCTTACCTGTCATACCCAATATCATAAATAAAATAAGATGCTCAAAATACTTTGGAGTGGCTGACATAAAAAGGCCTTTCTTCAAGTTCAACTAGCTGAAGAAGACCAGTGGCTCTTAATAATCAGAATGCCTGAACTACAGGAAGATGGCTCTATCAAAACTTGCTTCTTCAGATTTTTAAGACTCCCTTGGGGCATAAGTTGTGCCCCTTTTGTCTTAAATGCCAGCATAAGATTCCTTTACAGAAGAGCTCACCAAGAAGGCATCCTTACTGAAATTGAGCTCCAGGAGCTTGAAGAAAACACTTATGTAGATGATGTGGTTGTCTTTGGACAAACCTTAGAAGAAGTCAAAACTAAACTGGACAAGGTTACAAATATCCTCAAAAGCGGTGGCTTCATATTAGATAAATTCAGAGCTCACCCTGAAAAGGTCGAAGATATGTCAACTCAAAAAGCTTACAAACTTTTGGGGCTGTCCTATTGTCCTGAAACAGATACCTTCTCATCTTGTGCTGACAAAGTTACTGAATTTGTTAATCTCAAGAGAATCACCAAAAGACAAATAGCAGGAATCATTGCTCGCATATATGACCTAATGGGATGGGCAACTCCCTTTGTTACCTTAGCCAAATTACTATTTCAGACCTTCAATGATCAACATCCCAAAGCTGCCTGGGATTCTAAATGGTCCTTGGCTGAAACACAAAAATGGAAGGCTATAGCTGAGTCAGCAGCAAAACTGAACAAAATTAGAATTGAAAGACATCCTCCAATGGATCCTACTCTGAAAAGAGAACTGCATGTATTCACTGATGCCAGTGGTCTAGCTCTCGGTGCAGCAATTTATTTGGTTTTTGGAGATCAAGTTCCCCTCATTAGGGGAAAATCCAAACTTATCCCCTCCAAACAAAGGGAAACCTGTGAAGGGGATTCAAATGAGAAATTTTGAGTAAACAGACTTGAATTATCAGCAGCTTGTTTAGGACTGAGACTTGTTCTGGAAACTATGAAGTCCATGGACATCAAAATGAACTGTGTCCATTTTTGGACTGATTCAGAGGTAGTTTTACGATGGATTAAGTCAGGAAAAATCCAATCTGTACCATATATTAGAACCAGAATTGAAACTATTTTGGGGGGATCCCTGCCCTCCAGATGGAGGCATACTCCAGGTGTTGACAATCCTGCTGATTTAGCTTCTAGAGGGGTCAAACTTGAAGACCTAACACCTGATTCAATATGGTGGAAAGGACCTAAATGGTTACCTAACCCAATAGAATGGCCAAAGCAAACTATTGAGATAGGAGTTTCTGCTGCTAGAATTAAACCAGTAGTTTCCACTGAGATTGAGCTTACACTTGAAAAGGTTTATACAGGAATCTCAGATGATTGGAGCAGAACCATCATCAGAACCACAACCTGGTTAAAAATTAAAGAGTTTTTCAGACACAGGGCACGAGTTAAAAGGGGAGTCTCACTAGACAAATCAAAAATTGGAAAGCCCTTCCATTCCCAGTCTGATGGACTCTTTGAAAAGGGCACAGGGTTTCTGAATAACCTTGCTCCTCGCGAACTATATGAAGGCATTGTTGAAACTTTTGGGGTGGTCCAAAGACTCAAATCCCCAGAGGAATGGCATACTTTAAAATTGGGAGAGATAGTGGAAAGAAAACCGGATTTGGTTTGGAACGAAAGACTGGGTCTGATTCTTTCAGTCAGCTGTCAAGCGAGAGACAAAACTTTTAAGTCTTATAAGGGGAACTTAGCAAGATCAGCTCTCATTTATTTACCATCCCCTAAGAAGAAAGACCCCCTAAACTTTGTGAAAGCATTGATGAAAACCTTTCATGAAGACTTAGGACATGCCTCTCCTAATGCCCTCCTAACCTTTATGGGAAAAACCTTTTGGATTAAAGGAGTCAGATGTCTGGCAAAAACCATAAGAAAAAATTGTACTTGGTGCAGGCATTTTGACGCCAAACCCTTCATGCCTCCTTGCACCCCTCTTCCAGACTTTAGATACAATGGTATTGTCCCATTTGCTGCAACCAGTATTGACTTTGTGGGACCTTTCAGAACACCTGATAGAGTAAAATTCTCCATTTGTGTCTTTTCTTGTGCCATGACTAGAGCCATTCACTTAGAACCAGTAATGGACCTCACTTTAAAATCCTTTATTGACGTCTACGAAACATTCTGTAATAAAAGAGACGTTCAGCCCTCAGTGTTGATTTCAGACAACGCAGCTAACTTCAAAGCTGCATGGCCACTAATCTTACGGGCAAAACATATGCAAATTGAAAATAGAATTAGAGGTATCCAATGGCATTTTAACGCCTCTAGAGCTCCCTGTTGGGGAGGTTTTTATGAAAGAATGATGCGCCTAATTAAAGATAGACTGGCAAGAGTATTCAAGGGACTGCCTTACAAAAGACCTAATGCACTAATGTCAGCTCTTTCCTACATCAAAAGACTAATAAACTCTAGGCCATTAACTTACATTTCTGACGACAGAGACAATCCTATGCCTGTAACACCCTCTATGTTTATCAATCCTTATCAGGCAGATCCCTCTTTTAATCCCCTACTGTATGGGCCCCCTCCTGTTCAGTTTCTGGAAGGATCCAAAATTGGTCTCGGCCACGCTGCCAAACACAGAATTAAACTCATGAAGAATATTTGGAATTTCTTTTATGAGACTTATTTACGAGAGTTAAGACAATTCCCCACTCAACAGGGTCCAGAAACAGGCCTACAACCAGTAGTGGATCAGATTGTCTTTCTGAAGAAAAATTCTTTCAAAGAAAACGCTCCTATCAATAGATTGAAATGGAGACTTGCCAGAATAGTCAGTCTTCATGAAAGCACAAGGGATGGTAGAATTAGATCTGTGGATGTGGAGACTATCAGAATTAACCCTGACGGGTCTAGTGCAAAATTCTTATTGAAAAATCAGTCAGTTCAAAACCTGGTGCCCCTAGAAGCAGACTCTGAGACAACAGAAAAGAAATTCCTAACCAGCCTTGGAAGTTTTGTGAGCAAGAAACCATGAGAACAAGCAATTGAAGTTCAAAAGACTTTTTATTAAACAAAACTGTGCAAAACATGATTACAAAAACCCTTCAACCAAAAAAGAGACCCTTCACAAAAAACACAATTCCGCGGAAAGATGGGAGAGTTCTTTAAACATAACGAGAAAGAGATGCCATATCCGCAAACTCTAGACCTCCCTCTCCCACAACCCAGGCCTTGTCCCCTACTTTTGATATTATGAATTTTCTTTGAGAGAAATTTCCAACTTGAACTGATGATCCCACGACAAAACGTCCAGACACAGCTCTCTTGGGGTCCGAGCACAAGAAATCTGCAGAGAAGACCTCCAGGAACATCTTCTGACTTAAGATCTTGTCCATCCTGAAAGGGAGAAAAGAAAACATTGTAAATACTGAATTTAAAACCACCAGTTTTTTCGAGAGACTTACTGCCTGAAAGGATCACCTCCCGATCCAATAACTGCAGGGTTGATATGGAAAGGTCCATTCCCAAAACACTCCTTGGGACCATGATCCGTGGAATGATGATGAGGTAGTCCTGGGGGAATCCCTGGAGCAGTTTTCCCACTGTCCAGCCAATACGGGCAGCTACCAGCACAAGCGAATGCCCCCCAAGTCTTGTTCAGACACTGGGTCCACTCCAACCCAAAGCAAATAGCCGCAGCATGAAGCTGGGCAAAAAACAGATAGGCCCGAGTATGTATGTGGCCAAAGGACAACTTTGTACGATCTGACCTATCAAAAGCAGCAAGATGCCTAACCGGAGTTGGTACTGCCCACCATCCCTTCCCGCTTGCAGCCCCTTGCCTCTTCCCGATTTTAGTCTTTAAACCATTGTATAAGGCCATCTGAAAAGCATGACCGGCGCTTTCACGCCCTCTTTGACTCAAGATTGGAACCCCGTTATTTCTAAGAGGAATTAGAGGAACCCCTTGCAAGTCCAAATCCATCTTTTCTGTCAAATATGTATTACTCCCTTGTGCTAACGCAGGGGGAGCAGAAGCCCCCAAAACCAGGACTGGTGCATCAAAAGCACAAGAAAGTTCATCAAAATACCCATAGAGGGCTTGAAGAAAATGTCCAAAGTTGGGATAATGACAAATGACGTCAGGTTCAGTTAAATTCTTTAAATTGTTTGTCCCCACTCTAACAAAAACATGGGTAAAACGGAAGGAAGAACTCAAATGTAGATCCGCGTACACTCTGTTACGCATCTCCTCAGGAGAAACTACTTGTCCCTTGCCAACCAAAGCAGACCATCCACTTAACGAGTACTGAAAAGAAAATGAAAGAAAAATCATTGAAATCTCGTGTTCTAAAAAGAGAACTTGCAAAAGAATGTTTTATTCCTCTACCTGATACAACTCTATGCCCCTCCCAGCAAGAAGATGTTTAAAGTCAAAAACCGCTCTGGTTGTGGCCTTTTTGGGTCGAATATTATCGCAAAACGTATTGCGCCCTTCAGACAGTCTCCAAGGAACAGTTAAGGAAGTGCCAAGAAGCAAAACACAAGGGCCTTTCCCTGAGTTTTTTTAATTTTGCCCCTTGATGACAATTTTGGGGTGAACCATATGTGTAGTCTTGTACCATGCAACCCGGAACCGGAAGAAAATGTTTTGAATCTTTGTCCAACTTCTGTATGTCCAAACCAAAGCGCTTGAAAATGTTGCGCTTATACCAATCAGATCCTCTGGCTCGAATAGGCTCCCTCTGAAGGGATGATAGCAATGCCCTGAGCAAAAACAGAATTTGAGAAAAGGTTACAATAAGATTTTCAAACTAAAATTATTTACTCTAAGAAATCTTACAAGGATTCAGCAAATCCAGAAGCTCCTCCTCCATGTCAAAACTGAAAGCCCCTTGCTTTACTTCTCTCTTAACTGAAGCTGATGTTACTTGAAGAGGCACAGAACCCTTTGTCTTCACTCTTTTTGATAAAGCATCTAAAGCCTAGGAGTCCTCAACAACAGAGCTCTCCTCATTTGTGCGAGGACGTTTAGCAGCGGCCAGATTTTCAGGGGTCTTTAACTGCTTTAGCAAATTAATGATTGATTGCTTGTTACGTCGTTGAGTCGCCGAAACTTAGCATCTTCCATCCAGTACTCTTGAATGGCCTCCACGCTCCCCAAAAAGATCTTAGTCTCTCCAACCGTCCACACCTGAAGATCCCCAGTTGTATGGCAAAGTAACCGTGAAAGAATCACCAGGAGAACAGTGATCCAGGGGGACCTCTTGAGAGAGTTTGACGTCATCTTTAATCTCTCCCAACTCTGAAAAGGTTTCAGTTCAAAAGAGTGAGATTTTTTGTCCTTGCAACGTTCAAACGACTTTGTTTCTTTAAAAACTTACCCATAGCCTCTCCTTCCTCATCTGAGTCCTCAATTAATATAGGAAGATCCGATTTCATCTCCTTCTCCCCTTGAGCCTCACTGTAAGACTCATTTGATTCTGCCACATCAAAGGGCTCAGTAACCTTTTCCGAATCCAACATTCTTTCAATTGTCTTTTTGACCGTTTAAACAAATCTAAAAGTTCAATTGCAAAGTCTCCTCAAAAGTAAGGGAACGAGCTTCTCTGCCAATGAAAAAGAGAAAATTTTCTCATTCCAAACGATACCCAATCTCAACACAAGAAATTAAAAAGCTCAGAGTCAAAACAAAAACTGATGAACAAAAAGAAACTATCAAGATCCCAGTCGGAAATCAAAGGTCAGTCTTCAAACCTCTAATCTCTACCTGAGATTTTAACTGTCCCTTTCAACACTTACAAAACGACAAATCTAGAAAACTTGCGAATTTTTTGCAAAAATTCTTACTAGCCGACTTACAGCATCAAGCACAACCGTCATGGGGGATATCCCTTTCTGAAAAAACCAAGGATAACATCTTTTGATGACCAAGCAGATAACCGAATGAAAAAGCCGAAAGAGGATCCGATTACCCCCCCCCCCCACCTTTTATCGCCAAAGTTGGCTCAGAACATGATCGATGGGAGACCGACTTAATCTTAGTCAAAATTCAAGTCCAATGCCCCATCAACCGTATACAAAACCAATTCAATAAAAGGGGTATTCACTGCCAAGTTTGGCACACTTTAGATTTGTAAAACAAAGGTACAAAAGCTTTCGCCGAATATTCAATACCAAAGATAGCCGCGGTGGCGGCCTTTACCCAAGAGAACCAAAACTAGGGTACCCGTCCCCGCAGCCCTCCTCAATATCAAACACAACCACTGCCAATTTTGGCACACTTTAGAATCCAAAACGAAAATATGAAAAGCTTTTGCCGAATATTCAATACCAAAGATAGCCGCGGTGGCGACGGTTACCCAAGAGAACCAAAACTAGGGTACATGTCCCTGCAGCCCTCCTCAATATCAAACACAACCACTGCCAATTTTGGCACACTTTAGAATCCAAAACAAAAATATGAAAAGCTTTCGCCGAATCTTCAATACCAAAGATAGCCGCGGTGGCGGCGGTTACCCAAGAGAACCAAAACTAGGGTACCCGTCCCCGCAGCCCTCCTCAATACCGAATGCAGTTATAAAAGGAAATCCCAAAGTTGGGAAAAAACACTAATATTTCAGATCCTTGACCTTATCAAAAAACCAAGATCCACCTTTTTCAAAAATTAACCAAGCCGAAACTCCTACAATATCCTCGGCAAAAAATTCACAAATGACGTGAAGTGGGACTCAGTCGAGAACAGCTCCAAGATCCCACCGTACGACGAACATGCATTTCTCCAACAAAAAAACCGCCAGAATTGGCACACTGACGAGAATATGTTCAAACCCTTCTTTACCACCTCTTGAGGTTCTTACATGACAGACGTGGCGGATACCCTCGACTGAAAACACGAGGATATTCCCCTCGGCCACCAAGCAAGAAACACCAAATGTGGTCTGAAAATGGGGTTGAAAAACCTCTTCCAGTTCCGACGATTCAGAAAAAGGAGGTTTTCAGCAACTCAACTACTGATCGGAAGAAACCAATTATAATCTCCCGACCGGTAACTGAGTTTCCAAACACCTTCCTTACCAAAAATCCTATCCTTTCCGCCGGCTTTGGCAAATAAGAAGAGCAACACTAAGAATGAGATCTGGAACGACTGCAGGTCAAAGACCAACTGAGAGAAGAGGTTAAGATGGCGGACCACCGCCAAAAAGGGGGAACCTCTGATTCAGCCCTGAATCAACCGGTTCCTAGACCCACTGAAGGATCGAAGAAGCTCAGATTGACGAAGAGCCAAACACGGAGAAGCAACATCTAATCTTTTCAGACAGTTAACACGAAAAGATGACCAAAATTTCTTAAACAGGAAAATCTTTTCCTACAAAGACCAGCCAAAAGAAAACTTATTTCGACCAAAAGTACTTGGTCTCGAGAATTTAACCAAACATTTTCTCGCTGACGGTGGCACACTCAAAGTACCGAGTAACCTTTGCCAACTATGGCACCCTCGAAGCATCGAGGCGAACCACCGAGAAACGAGTCGGGCAGGATTAGCTACCTTGCCCTCGGACTTGTAAACAAAACTTGAAAACTCTTCAAAACTAAAAAACCACTCTCTCTTTTCAAGCACTTTAAACAAACAGAAGTTTAAGCCTCGTCCGGGAGCATTGCCGAAATCAAGAACCTGACGACAAAAGTCAACGTCCGATTCCCGACACCAGGAGCTCCCGCACTCGGCGATCCTCATTTGAACACTGTGACTTTTCGCAAAAATTCGCACCCTTTTTTATTTTGCTGCGTCTTGAATTAACCCCTTCCGGAAAAGAGGGTCATTCAAGGACGCGGGGGGATTCTTGTACCGATTTTGGCGGGTCCTCCTTGTTTGTGCAGATTTGAAAACACCAGGTGGTAGCATCTGCTGTTTTTTGTAAAGGTTTCATAAATGTGTATTTTCCCGAAAACCGGGTGGATGTTTTACGATCTTTCAACCGTTTGTTAAATTAGTTTTCTGCTGAAAAACATGGGTCTTGACAGTTTGCAAA
>CAJPEX010000732.1:0-29236 GCA_905338405.1 Notodromas monacha
TCCTCGAAAATGTTCCAGTGACTGGCATTGATGATACGAAGGAGCCGAGAATGTTTGAGATTCCGATTGCCAACATTTCTTGGGTCGCATCCATTGCTTTCCCCTTTGCTGGATTATTCAGAGACGAGATTTTTTTTAATTTAGGCTTTTGGAATACTGTAGTTTAGTTGAACTTCATTGACTTGAACCTTTGAAGTTGAAAACCTACCTGTGTCATTATTTTTTCAAATACCTCTGCTGAATTCCCTTTGAAAAAACTCATTAACGAGGCTTTTTTCTTCAAACCTCAAAAAGTAGAATTTTCTGGAGGCCTTTTGCTTATTATTTTATTGACACAGGAATGATGAACCAAAATAAAAGGTAACTTTACGTGTTTTGACAGGAAGAAAAAGGCTAATTTGGCAAATAAACCTTTGCCTAAAAATTCAGCATCCCGTCAATAACTTATTTAAAAATCAATTCAAGACCTAGAACATCACCAATTACAATTTCCTTCAATTTTTCTTTCTTCCCCCAACACAAAAGCTTGCTTTTCTGACTCAAAACCTCCCCAAGTCAATTTTTGGCTGGTCCCTTCAATTGAAATTTGACTTTAAAAGACGCTACTGTACTATCTTGCAAAGCACAAATACATGTCAATTCTAAGCAGAGATAAATAAATTTGCTGTTTGATTTCCATTCACTTCTTCATAATTCAAAAACAACATTTTCAACAAACATCAAGTTGAGGTATGCAAAGAAGTGAATTGAGAGCATCTTAAAAAAAGTACAGGTTTCCCCATTATTTTGAAAAGACTGATTCTTCGACCTGCTTCCATCACCAATCAGCACGTTTTCAGTAGAAGTTTCTGCAATATTTCACAGTGGCCTTCATCGGGAGAATCACCGTCGTGCTAATTTTCCGCCCTATACAGAAGTCTCAAGATAGGCTTTTACTTTTACCTGAATTCGAATGTTAAATATTTCTTTTACAATTTCGTGATTTTTAGGTCGATCTGGAAGTCGTTGATATCAGAGAAATCTTTTTTAAGAAATTATTCTTTCACCGAGACAGAAGGAATATATTTTTGTCTCGAATCAATTTGGGAGGAATCGGTCCACATTATTATTCATAAAAATAATCAAGCCGATGAAATGGGGCAGTTCCCTTTCATCCAACTGGGATGCCAATTTTTTACACACTATTTTCAAAGACGCCCGAGAAATCCCTGGCATCGTGCGTATGGAATTTTGACACTGGTCTAAAAGTTCTTCAGCATATATGCTAACACAAAAAACTGTTGGCAAACAATTAAAAACTATCTTCATGCACATAGTACAGTGCATTCATGTGTTCTCAGTCTTACCAAAGGCTTTCGCGATGGACATGTTCTCCAGGACTGCCAAAATCGGCACGACGAAAACCCCGGCCCCGATGGTGCCCAAGACGTCGAGGAAGTCATGCGTTTTCCCCTCGCTATCCACGTAGCTGAAGGTCGGGATCGACACGGATGGGATGCCTGCGGGCATGTCACCCGTGATCGGGAATGGCTGGATCCCGTTGGAATAAAACAAATAGGCCAAAGTGGCAGAAAGGATGACTGAAACTGCGTTGGAGCCGTTGCAGGCAAACCACAGAGCTCTCCTCAGTCGTCGTCTTGTCGCTGAATCCGCGGGATTCGGCTCAGAAATCGGCTTCAGAAACTGCAACAATTGCCAATAAAGGTTTCGCGTAATGAATTATAAAAATGTTTCTCGAAGGAAAATAAATGGGGAAATTCAGCGGGTTCAAGATTTGATTAAATTTCGATGAACTACTGTATATGATGATGCATGTGCAGTAATTAAAGTTTGTTATTTGAGCCTCAATTAAAGTTTGTTAATTGAGGCTCAACTGTAAATTGTTTTTCTTTATCCTGAAAGAGTCTTAAATTGGCAATAACGCATGATCAATTCGAAAAGGTATTGCTTTTGAGAAACATTTGTGTTTCAGAAAAATTGACTTATTGCAGAATCAGGAAAGCGTCACCTTAAAAAAAGAAAAATCAGATGTCCATAAAACTGTAAATAGAGTACATGAATATTGATATACATATTTGAAAAATGTTCACATTTGTTTGCGTGGACATTGCAGAAAATACTGTACATCCTGAAAATATGATTATAAAGTATTCGAATTTGTTGGAGAAAAATTAATCAGACATTAGTCTGTCTTTATACAGCATTCAAAAACTCAATTTTCTCCGAGTGAAGCGTATTAACTGATGTTATGAACTATATTTCTTATTACAAGAGATCCTTATAACAACTTTTTTAGTCCGTTTGTTTATGCGGAGCTTTAGACAGTCTTGTAATGGGACTTACAGCTGTCCTTTTACTACGTCCTTACTCCTAAAACAGTGTTCCATAGCTGGGTTTTGTAGAGGTTTTCGCAGATTTTTCGGACACACATGATGAATCCGGAAGCCTGAAACTTGAATCCCAGTATTGCCTTGATTTGTGAAAAGGCGATGTTGATGGCGACGGCTGTTGTGAATGCTGACGTGATCGGTACCGACACGAACTTCATGAACAACCCTGGAAACAAATACTGTTTCTGTATTTCAAAATCAACTCGCATTTTTTATTCGAAATTATATACTTGAATACACTGCTCACCCAGGTTTAGTAGACCAGCAATGAAAGTGAAGCATCCGGACATGAAGCACAGAGTCACTGCAATTTGCGGTGGAAGGCCTCGATTTGTGACGAAGTTCGCAGTGATCATGGCTTGAGTAGCTGTTGGGCCGATTGTCACTTCAGCGATGGATCCGAAGATGAAATACACAAAGCAGCCAACGAATGCCGAATACAATCCGTACTGAAACATGAAAAATAATTCACGTGAAACAATAAACACAATAAAAGTGCTGGAAAGAATTCTGAAAATATAATATTGTACCATGGATCTTATCTCGTAAGAATCCATAATTAAACTGCCAAAGATTCCTGTAATATTTTATGAAATTGAGGCTCAATACATTTGCAGATATTGTAGCCATTGTAAACCTTGAAAAAGGCAAGAAGCCACTTCGATCTAATTCAGCATTGATCTGATTTTAAAATACAGGTAGCCCTTTGAAATTTGACTATAATACATTGCCAAACTAGGGTCAAATTGAAAATTGGTTGAATTGCAAGACACTCTGTGAAATTCAAAAATATAAGTACAAAAAATGCCAAAAAATGGCCAAAGTAGGTCAAATCATGGGGCAAAGGTCAAATTGCGAGTCAACCTCCCCACAAAGCTGACCATCAAAGTGCAGAATGGTCAAATTGTGAGATACCACCTGTACAGTGGACCCTTAGTTAAAAAACCTGATTGGTTCCAGACAAAATTTTGTGAACCAAAAAGTTTGTCAACCAAATTTTATCTACCCATAGACTTTATTTGGGAAGAATTTAATCCATTTTGTTAGTCCAAAAGGCCACTGAACATTTAATATAAAAATTCAAGACCATGAACAACTGCATAATAAAAATACATTGTTGCTACATCTTGTATGTGCCCAGAGTTTTTTAAAATTGTTATATGGAAGTAACACTGATGAAAACAAAGATATAAAGCCTCACATCCAGAGAAACAAACTTAAGCCTACATGTAAGTTTTAATTAAAAATTTTTTTTAATTCTGCAAAGGCCATATATGAAATAGATTTAATAGACCATTCTCACGATTAAACAACCAGCAAAACCAAGCGCACAGAAAAGCAAATATTTCTTTAATAGAGTGTTGCACATGAATAATGCAGCTCTGAAATGAATTTCAAAATACAAAAATAAACTTATTAAAGTGCCAGGAGGAAATAATTTTCATATAATGGATAGGTGGACTATTTGCATGTGGATTGTACAATAAAGTGTAGCCTCAAAAGCAAATTTGTAATTCTCAAATTTTGGACTTCTCTACAGAAAAGAAATTGCAAGCAAAATTCTTGTTTGTTGACTCCTGAGGGATTTACTCTGGAAACCAAAAGTTTGTCAATCAAGGGTCTATACTCTGCAGTACTGTACTTGTTTGTGCTTGTTTGTAAAGATATTAATAAGGGAAGCATAACTTGTTGATTCATAATAGAAATACGGCAGTAAAGAAAAAATAAGACGAGAAAAAAAAAGCGGGACAAGTTTCACACACTTGAACAGGAAGTCCTGCGAGTCCAGCGAAAGCAAACGCATGAGGGATAACCGTCAGCCCAACAGAGAGCCCAGCGATAAGGTCGCAAACCACTGTTTCCAGGGTGGTTTTCGGGATCCACATGATGACCGGCAGGCGTTTCTTCAGGGTTCGCATCGAACAGCACTTTCTCGTCCTGCTGGCCCACGAGGCCAGGACCGACCCTGTTTGGCCGTCGTGACATTGACGATGGTGGCCCTTTTCGAATCGACCGTATTGAATCGGCGGGAAATGCTGGCTGAGGGACCCGTGATGACGGCGACGTTGTTGCTCATGTTGAGGGTGCTGGTGCTGGCCATCAGTAGCTGGTGTAGGGCGGCGGCGGTGCTGGTGGTGCTGGGACGCCGTCGACGGAGAGTCGCCGTCGTCGTCGTCGTCGGGCATTTGGTCATCGTCCTCGTCACTGTAGTCCGGCAGAGGCATCAGAGCTGTCGCACTCGCCTGCTTCGCTAGTTGTGGCATTTCTCCTTCAAACATAGTTCATTCTTGTTTGGTCACACAAATTTGCTTCGTGTTACAGTCAACCCCTGATAATGACGCCTGGGCAATTTTGGCGGTTTAAAGAAGTTGGCGATTTATCAAATAGTTGATTTTAATTATTTGATCAAAAATGCTTGATTTTCCTCCAAAAGTCATAGAGATACAGGTTATGTATAGAAACTTCAAAGAATATTGCTCCAATAAATGGATTACTCTTTCAGAAAATAAACTTTTCTGCATCAATTTATTTAAATTTAAAGATTAGGTCAATATATTTTTCAAAATTTTCAACATTATTATTTTTTCTCTTACAAGCACAAGATCCTTGGCAGAAATAATAATTCTACCCCAATGTTGGCATTGTAACAAAGACAAAACTACAGTCAACCCCCGTCTAACAGACTTGATTTGTGCAAGGGACGAGTCTGTTAGACGAAAAGTCCTTTACACGAATTCAATTACATAAAAAATTAAAAATTTCAATTTTCAACACTAATTTTAAACTTAAAGAAGTCTGTTTGGTGGATTTTGTCTGTTGGGTGGGAGGAAAAACTGCTTGCAGAGCTGGTCTGTTTGGCAAAAATCCCTTACACGGGAGGTCTGTTAGGCGGGGGGCCACTGTAATTGGAAACAGCACTTTTGTTTCATCAATAAGGCTGGCAGATGGCGGTTGGCATCTTATTGAGGTTTTCTATAGACTTTAACATAGAGGAGATTTGTTTCATTTGAAATTTTTGTGGTTGCCAAGGGTGGCGCTTTATTGGGGGGCGTCTTAACAGGGTTTGACTGTATATAAATTATGAAATGCTAGAACAAGAGCTTTACAGTCTTTTCCTGGGTTTAGCCATTTATTTGAAACCCAAAATGAATTATGTATCACCTACGAATGTACAATTCAACCTCTCACAATTTGACTGCCCCACACAATTCAACCATTGAATTTGATGGGAGGTCGCCTCTCAGTTAAACCTCTGCCAAGCAATTTGACCTGCAGAGAGACATGAAATGTAAAATGCCATGCAGAAAACATTCCATTTGACATTGTCTTGCAATTCAACCATTTTGCAATTTGACCATAGTCCAGCAACAGATTAGGGTTGAATCGCAAGGTACCACTTGTACAGTCAATAAACCTTGATAAGCAGACAAATTTTTTTTGTGAGGTTCTGGCACTTCAACTTTAAATTGGCAGTTTAAAATGAGGCTAGTAATTTATCAAAAAGCCTAAAATAATATGAAAATTTGGTTTACACTGGGACACTGAGATGCAGATGTAATACTGTATAGTGCTTGGACCTTGTGCCTATGCTGGATTGCAAACATTTCATATCAGATTTTCTCATGGAAATCAATGCAAACATATTTAATTACTTCTCCTGTTTAATAAAAATTAGGAATAAGTCCCCAAAATGAATATATAATTGTTTTCCTTGGCTTCAAGATATAAAAAGCAACTGTGCAGAAGAAAACCACACAGAATCTGATATGTTGGCATAAAAAGAAGCTTGAAAAGACAACAAAAAGATTGTGCAGATTGGGATGATAGAAAAAGCCATAAAAACACAAAATGAGTCCATTTTTTATTATAAATCAAATATACTCGGAAATAGCTCGATTTTCTAAAAAAATATCAAAATTAATGAATACAAATGTTTAATTTTTCTGGAAAGTGTTGCCAAGATGTCCCTATCTTGCAGAGACACGGTCCAGGTGTAGGGCATATTTTTCTCGAGTTTCTAGTCTCCCCTAGTCAAATTGCCTGTATGTCAAGCTGTCATCATGTCAATGTCTCACTGTCACAGCAAATAAAATTCTTATTTCTCTAGGAAACAATCGAAATAATCCAGAGATGCGTAAATTACATCTAGCTAAGGAAATGCCAGTCAAAATGTTTGAAAATCAAGTCATTGCTGGAGAACAAAAATTGTTTAAACATTTTTCTACATATTAATCATGCTCCTTGATCCGATAAGTACCTCATCATGATTTGTGGTAAACTGCTTCTATACATCCATAGTATACAATGCAATGCACAATAAAATGCAATTTCATAATGCATAACATACTCGGGTGACGTTTGAGACGGTCTTTTGGATTATCAGATGAAGACAGAACATCAGAGTAGCCGTCGTGAAGACGCCCAGAAGAAGACCCATCTCCTTTATTGTCGTTCCTCGGCCTCCCGACCATTGTATACGGTTTATCGAATATTCCCGCACTTTTCGCACGAACAATCAACGCAACAACTGATTTTGAGAATCACTCCGTGCGGAATATGTTTGCAAAAACGACGCGGGGACAAACGAATTTGCGCAAGGACTGCCGGTCTGACGAATAAAAAAAAATTATTTTGCAGCTTTTCCATCGAAATTGAGCCATCCAGAAAATTTAGAATCCAGTATAATCGCGGAAAAAATTTCGATTAGCTCTGGTACTTTTTTTTAACAATTAAATTTCTGGCTTTTATAAACTCAGCTTGAACGGATCTGTTGGAAATTAACTCATGGAGGACACGGCATGAGCAGTTGCAAAGAACTATAGAAACAATTGAAATCTTGACATTAATCCTAGTGCGCTTTTTCGTGGTTAAAGAAGGCTTCGACTGGAATATTTTCAAAAAGTAGATTGTAATGCGTGACAGGCTTCTGAATAAAAAAGTTTTTAAAAATCTAATGAAGTTGCTTCACATTTTGAAACTATCCTTACGCTAAAGTATGTACAGTAGCAAGTACACTTCACAGCTTTAATTGCACCGTATTTTTATGTTCATGCATTCCCGCGATTTTCAAGAATTTGAATAAGATTCTACGCTCTTCTTTTGAAGTAAAAAATCATGTGCGTCGCTTTCTTTGAATACTTCATCAGCACAACAACAAAAAACGCGTGAAGATAATAGAGAGTGGTAATTGATTCATTAAATTAAAAAGTAAGACATTGGATGCAAGTTATATGTGATCTCATGGAGTCATCAAATTGAAAATAAGCATGAATGAAATAATATGTTTTCAATTCATGAGTTTTTTTATTCTGAAAATAAAAGTCGCTTGCTATAGATTTTCAAAGAGTAGAGGCATCAGTCGCTAAGCTGTAATTAGAGCAAATTTATTGATAAGTACAAGTCAGCTGTCCTTTTTCAAAAAATAATTGCTTGATTTGCAGTGAAAAATGCAAAGAAGTGGCTGATGTATTCACTGTCTGCTCAGTAGCACACGATGTAAGAACAGTGACGCGTAAGAAAAAACTCTCTATCGAACACTATAATTCCGGAGTTTCCAAAAATATGGATTTCAATTTTCTGATGGCTGGTATCGTATTGAAACACAATTTTCTTTTAGCAATAATAAACACTCGTCGCGTTTTTTTTACATCTCTTTAAATGAAAAAGAAAGGGTGAGCAGAAGTTGACACGGTTTGTCCCAAGCGTTTGATTGATCGCTTCCGCGTACAAACGTTTTTATATCGATTGATGGAACCCCAGATTGTCAAGCGCGCGAAATCCAGACTTACTCACTCACGTCGCCTCAAATATTTATGAAAATATTCAGTGAATGCTTTCTAAATTTATAATTCGTTCCCAAAGACCTTGATCTGATAGTTCGCTTTCTCGTTTTTTTCTTGTACATGCATGAAAAAAAAAATCGTGAGCACATTCTTCTTCTATATTCCGAAACTTCCTTCTTGAAAAAAAGAGGGAAGGATTTCATTTTTCCAGCTGGAACTCTTCAAGGAATTTCTTTAAATTGAAAATATCGCTCAGCAGAATGCTGCTGCACGATTTGAAAATTCGAAATCGTGATTCTTCAAGTAACATCAGCCATGCAGAACAAGGCATAAATTTTATGAAAGACCCCAACCGTCTTTCCGAAAGCCCAACGGAAATCTTCCCATGCTCAATGAATATCCATCCTTTTTTGGAGACGCCAATCAGCATTTTTTACACGTCAGAGAAACACCGAGTCAACTCTTTTTTTCCCTAAAAGAAAAACGTGACTTAATTTCGGAACGGGGCGTAGATCAAATTTGGTGTTGTTGAATTTCCTGAAGGATCCTGATGATGAATATACCGCAGCATTTATTTTTGGTACAAAGCAGCTCCCAAGAATAACATCGTTATTCTGCCACAACATAAATGAATTCATAAAAATGGCTTTAAACGGAGATGCTGTCGATTGGCAAAATGTAACTCCACCCTTGAAATCCCTTTGGAGAAAAAAAATAAGGAGCAAAAAGCTTGCTTTTCCATCTCCTTTGATACTCCTCCATATACAGTCAAACAACATGAACCCCAAATAACCCGCCACTTTCCACAGCTGCCAATTTCTGCCAAAAAACACAACTCACCCTGATGAAAAAGGCATCGGAAAGAGCAATAAAACGCTAACCCCCATAGGCAAAAATTCATTTACAGCTGCCAATTAATTTTGTCAGCAATAACCTGCCAACAAGATTCAAGCTTCTACAATTAGTCTCCATCGAAAAAAAACACACACACAAACGCTAAGATGACATAAGTCATTCCTTCGATAATTACCAAAATGTAATTTAGGCCTCATCACAGGGTAATTTGGATTGTTTTATGGAAGAATAAAAAATCGGTATTTTTTCTAGCATACTAAATTTTTCTATTTTTTTTAGCTTCTCGATAAAAAAAAAACCCTTAACCGCACACGAAGCTCGCCAACTATTGGTGGCGAATTATCGATGTTTGTCTGTACCTGGGTATTAAAAAAAAAGATTTCTTCATCAATGTGTCAGTCAGTGTCACGGAAATTAAAAAAAAAATTACTACGCCCTTGATGTCAACAAAATCTAGAAAAATCTTCGGAATACTTTTATTTTCTGCGGAAACTATCAAGAGAATATACGGGATATTTCTGTCTTGTTTTCGGCGGGCGTATCTTGACTCGTCATCTTACATTGGGCGTGGGGAAATATTGAAACCGGATTCTGTATAAGTACACCGAACTTACACTTGTCATGCGTGATGTTATCCGAAGGCCTATATACCAAGAGGAGACTATTCTGATTTCTTTTCATTTGCGTGTGCGTCGTTCAATGAGGAAATGTCACTCATATTTATTCCATCAGGAATGATAGACCGGTTGTGATCCGAAAGGTCAACATCGGATTTGCACGATTCGAGTGTTTTCTGCACATGCCGAGTGCACATCATTGGGGGAATGATGATGGAGGGTTGTTTCTAAGACTCTAATCCTTCCTTCGCTCTGTTCAAGGCTGATTGTTTCATTTTTTGTTGTCTGTAATATCAGCACGTGAATTTTGAGGAGAATGAAGAGTTATTTTTTATATTTTTTAGACTTACTGGAGTTACTATGCTCGGATCTACATTAATGTTCTTTCAAATAATTTACATTTTGTATTGCATCATTCCTTCCGACTCCTGGGAATTTTTCCATGCATATTGATTTAAAAAAAAAACTCTTTCGTAAGAATGTCTTGCTTAATAAACAGCCTTCATCAAAATCCCATCCTTATTTACAAACTGAAATTGGTCCATGAACTGATATAAGGAGTACAATATGATGCAAATAATTCTATTTTGCTGTTGACTATGTTGAGTGCAAATCCTTAATTGAAAATTTTAAATCCTGGCGCCCAAGCATGATGCTGTAGTAGTCTTGTTTTTCACTGATTCAATTACTTCTCTGCTGCCTAATTTCTTTCAATTCTGCGAATTGTTTCCATGTGCTCGTTCCGTCAGAAACACAGCAGTTGAAAACTTTGATCTTTATAATTATTCACTGTTTATTCAAAGGTGAGTGATTGACTCCACATTGGGATGTTTGAGAAAGTGTTGTATCAAATTTGCTAATTGATTGACACATTGAAAAGTTACAGTGAAAAAGATTCATGTCCTCAATTTTGAACTGGAGAATGAGATAACTGTCAAAAATGAGTGTAGCTTTGTTTAAAAGCCTGACAACTGACCAGAGACTATGGCCTGGAGAAGCCTGCAATTTTCACTCGTAAAAATTGAAGCAGCTCAATCAGCCAAAGGATCATTCATAAACAGAAAATGTAAATTTATTTCCTAGTGCTTGAAATTGTATACATGTGGCACCTTGCAATTTGACCATTCCACAATTTGATGGTCAAATTTGCAGGGAGGTTGACGAGTTATGGAGGTCTGAGAAGAAAGACTTCAATAGACTTTTTATCCATTGTTTCCATGGGAATTCTGACAAGGACTTCAAAAAATAAAAGGACATAGGGAGGTCTTTGACTATAAGGGTGGTTTTTTGAGGAATGGAGGTTCAACTGTACTATAGAAATCTCGAATTACTGATGCTCACCATAACTGAAAAAATTACAAAACAGCAGTACAGTATTTGGATTCTTTTTTGTGATTTGCACAGAAAACAAAAGAGCTTCCTGGATAAAATATAAGTGCTTCTCCTAGTTTGAGTTCTTCCGTCACCCACACAGTTTCAATTGATGGTCCTCTGCTGTAATTTCAAAATAATGAAGTAATGAATTTTAATGAACAAACAGCTACACACTAACCGCCCATTACTTTCAGACCAATATTTTGTAATCGGATCTGTTACTTCTCCGCATTGATAATTTCCACAGACAAGCACTTGTGCCTTTTTAAGAGGATTCGACGATTACATGCTGCCATGAAAGGAAGCCCTTGGCAATGAAATCTCAAAACCATGCGGTCGGTGATCTTCAGTGACGCGTGCATACCATGTCTGTATACTTCGGAGGTCTCGGACCGAATTGATCAAGCCTTTCTGAAAAATCTAGATAGGCATTAGGAAAATCGAAACCATGCCGGAAAAATTGTCTGCATTTCCTTATTTATGCATGCGTTGTTGTCCCAGTCGAGCGCATGGAATATTCTTTTGGAAATCATTCCCCATCAGAGTTCTCACTTTCAGAGACGACTGTACCTGTCCAAACGCACTGAGTTTTATTGGAATTCTGAGAAAAACGGTTTCTGTTTATTTATGATAGCATAAGAAACCAGTGTTAGACATCTGGGAAATTTTCATGGACATAATAAATGTATCAAAAATAGCAATTAAATCTGTTATCTTCATCTGAAATTTTGGAAAGACACTGTTACGTGAAATTATCTGATGAAAAATAAAAGTTGCCTTTTCTCCTTACTGGATTTCATTCAAATTTCCTCCTGCTGAAATTTTATTTTATTTTCATTTTGAGAAAGTTTATTTTCAAGCCAACCTTTACAATTTTTTTACATTCCACTATGCCTAGCTGCTTCATGGGTTCATGACTTATTTTTGGAAAACAACAGAAACTTCATAAATTCCTGACAACAAGTTTTTCAGACAAACATTTTTTGAGTCTGCAAAAACTTTATGAAACTTAGCTGGTTGACAGAATTTTTTTAGACGTTGCAAGTTTTAAAATTATTTATGGCAATTCGCCAGGTCACAAAAAAAAATTGTGGAAATTTGCGGTCCTGCGGGCCACAAAAGGTTGGGAAACATTGGCCTAAAGCCCTAAACCGTATTCTGTTGTTTAGGAAAGAAAGAAACAGTCCGCTCACTACGTATAATACAAGCGACATCTAGACATGAAATGCGCAAACGATACTTGCGGGTAGCCGGGTAACAGACACAGGTGATTTAGAATTTAAATTAGTTTTCACTTTTCAGACAGCGAAAATTTATTAAGCTCAAGAACAGCAAGGCGGGAACGTTTTTTTTTTCATGATTCTTGGACAGAACTTGCTGCGGATTTTTTTTTAGATATTAGCTGATGAGTTGAGGATTTGCTTGGGTGTGTCAATTAATCCAGAGACAATTGATGAAACTTACATTAAAGTGTCAATTAATGAAACTGACATGACTTCTTTATAGACCAAAGCAAGTGAACATTGAAACTCAGCATTCGATTGTTATATGAAGTTGGGTGACCAGTCATGTGCCATTGGACTGTGGATTTCTTTTCCAGCTGAACATACTATAGGTGGTGTGTTATGTCTTCTTTCTTGAAAAGAAAGAACTCTTCAGTGTGAAGAATACAGTATACTGTATAGGAGAAAAATTCTTAGACTAAACACAAGCTGCACTGGTGCGCCTCTCCTGTATGCCTTTTTGCACCAAATTAATATTTTCTGGGTTACATTCAGTGTAGAACCTCTTCAAGTCAAACTTCAAGGGACCAGTAAAAATTTTGATGCATTAAAGTTTGAGTTTTATGGAAATACGCATTTTTGTATCAAGAAATAAAATTTCAGAAAATTGTAAATGGTGATATTCTGGGCATCAAATTACATCTTGAATAAGTTGACAGTTTGTTGAACTTGGAGGCATGGTTTCATTTACCCAATTAGTCTTTTGCTTCTTTCCAGGGCGCATAAATTCATTTTTTGCTTTCCTCTTTTTTGTGTCAATAAAATAATAGCCAAATGCTTCCATAAAATGTGAGTTATGGAGGTTGGAGGAGAAAGTCTTCAAGTTAGGGAGATTTTTAATGCATTGTTTCTAAGGGAATTTAGACACGGACTTTGAACATGTGACATAAGATGGTACAGATGGTAAATTGCAATTTGGTCCTAATCTGTTGCAAAATGAGGGTCCAATTTTAAATTGGTCAAATTGTGAGACACTTCATGAAATTGAAAAATATAATTTCAAAAATTGCTCATAGCGGTAGGTTGAATTGCAGGGCAAGAGTCACATTGAAAATCAACTTCCCTGAAAATTTGACAATCAAATTGCAGGATGGTAGAATTGCAGGTGGTTGAATTAATGCAAGGTATCACCAGTATTTGGCTTAGGGAGGCTTGCATTTTTTTTGCTGGACTGTATATGATCACAAATGGAACAGAATCATGCAGCATTATCTTCAAATTTACGAGATCAATGTGACAAAAATTTCCAGGAGACTGACTGACACCATCACATAACTTGCAGGAAGATTGTATGAGGAATACCACGAGGAAAATGTTGGTGCTGATGTAAACTGAATTCCACCACACACTGCCCTAAAGCTGATGAACAAAAATTCCGAGAAAATTACATTTGATATGTTCATGCGTATATAGTGTCTCTGTGACCCAGTCTGGATACGCTGAGAGGAACAATTGTGAATTCAATTGTTCCCTAGAAAATTCCTTACCTCCCAGAACTAACAAAAAACAAAGGTGGTAAACGGAAGCGTAAAAGACTGGGGTGTATAGTTCAACCAAAGTAATGTACATACATTGGGTACCGAAAATGCAGTGATAATCACTTCTCACTTTCTCAGATAGTGTCTATATTTTGGAAGCTTATTGGAACATCTGGTTGTCGGATCAGATCTTTCCACAGACTTGAATGGTAACATAGTCATATTTTGTGTTTGGCAAACATTTATTAGAAAAAGGTCCTCGAGATTATACACAAACGCGTGTCTTACCGTTGAAACACTTGACATAACCGCAGAAAACATTTGAAAGAAAATTCCATTTTGGCTTCAAAAAAGAGCCAAAACAGCGGAAAGAAGTCAGAAATTGATGTATACTCTACCCAGTAGATGGAAAACCATTGAAAAGAGAAACACAAAATTAGCCTCTAAAGAAAACCAAGTAGTGTAAATATCACAAAATATGTTCATTCAATCTTTATGCAGCTGAATTTGTTTAAAATAAATCAAAACCTTGAAGTTTGTTTGCATTTGCCTCACTGAAAATTTTGATCAAGCGTCCATATCTTGAGACATTGTCCAAATGTCTTAGGATATGAATTTGGTTTTTGCATGCTCTCAAGTATTTCAATTTTACGCGTTTATTTATACAATACAGTATTGAATGGAACCTTAAACTCTTTTTCATATTGTTAATGTCTTACAGAATGTCTCAGAGAACGGAGTCTTTCACAGAAATTCTGTATATTTAAGTTTTGTTCTCGATTTGCGTAGAATTCTGTCAAATCCGAATACTGTTAAGCATTTCAGTATTCCCAGTAAAATACTGTACCATTTGAAGTTGCTAGTCATGGGAAGGAATTTTACTTACGGTCTCCTGAGGTTGAAACGGAAAACAGCCTTCGTAGACTTTAACGAATCTGTACAGGTGTCGCCCGAATTCATTCTCTCCTCCGCATGGAATCATTTTCGAAACATATCGTGAATTCTTCCAGTTACCCATATACATCATTCGGAATATTCAAGTATCACAGTTCGTTAAAAGTAGTGGAGAAAAGCTTAGTGTAATACTTATTTAACATGAATTGAATGGACGACAGTCGGACGAAGAGATACTGTACCATGAAGAAGTTACATTCTTGCTGGGATTGGCGTTTTGACGACCGGACGGGATTTTTCATGATTATCACGAACACGATTTGGAAATGTCAATATATTTTCTGAAACAATATTATAGCTGGTGATTTTCGAATACAAGAGATATGTGTTTATTTTTCAATGTGGTTATAAATGACCTTGACTACCGCTGCCACGCTTGTTTATATGTTGGTTCCCACGGCAACCTTACAATAGGGGAATTCCTGAAAGAATGTACAGTACCAGCAAAAGTTCATCTGGCCACTTTCTTTTACCGCTTTTGACCCAGATGACTCATCGAATCATTAAATGTACGGAGTCCTAGCGATAGTCTCTTTAGTACAGTACTTGAGTAGTTGAGTGTGAATGGCACTCACTATTATTTATTGAAATAATAATTTATTTTGTGTCAATACCTATCTTACTCACGCGCAATATAGTCGCATATGAAGACCGGAAGCAACTGGATTTTTTTGGTTTCGATATTGGAAAAAAGAGGTACGGAATGGACCTTAAGAAAAACCGTGACAATTTTGGTTGAGAATGCGGCCGAGTACCTAAGTCCAGAAAAATTACCCGCAATTTTTCAGGACATTTTGGGTTGAATGATATCATCGTAGCAAGCTGATTTCGCATTAAACGGATTTGGTGATTTTAATTGGGTTGGTGGTTCATCAAAAAGCTAAAATAATATGCAACTTAATATTACTTAAGCACTGTATAATAGGAAACAAATTCCTTTTCGTCCAGAAAACAATAAAAAACCCTGTTATGCGTGAATTATATCTACCTTAATGTTTCAAGAAACAATACATTACAGTAAATCATCTTTGTGTCTTTATGTATTGTGTTTGCAAATCTGAGTTGTTGATAATTTTAGCGGATGGCATTTCAACGGGGTTTCCAATTTATTTTTTTTTGTGGAAGATTTGTTTTTCGCAATAAAAGTGGCAATTGACCTGGGTGTCAGCGTTTTGGAGGGTGTCCTGACTCCTGACCGGGCTCGACTGTACTGTATTTTGTACCCATTGTTTCCCCTGGTCTCACTGGAATTTTTGGGTGGCCTATCTGAGGAATTGCCTTGAGTAATGGCCACAATCAATTTTGTTGGGGTCAATTTTGTGGAAAACAATTGATGCATATGGCATACTTGTTGTTGTAAAGTGGTAATTTTACAGCTCACAGGCCAATTCCCATGTATTGCCAACCTTTATGAGGATTATTTTAATTGTGTAGACAAAATTACTTCTACATTTGCTCCCTTCTTACCAGGTGCATCCCAAACCAGGTACATTAAGTATCTAAACAAAATAAGTGGAATAACACAAACCTTGTTGCTAGATGAGTGTAATACAGTGAGACCCCCATGTGAGAACACCTTGAGCTGAGGACAATTCAACGTAGGGACACTTATTCCCTCATAAAAAAGTAATAAAAAAGGCCTGACATGAGGACACTGACTCAACATAGGGAGATTTTGTTATAAAATTGCAAATACATTTTAGGCAAAATTACAAGAAACAGATACAGTATTTTCAACCCTAAAATTGATGTAAGAAAAGTTCTTGGGCATTTCTCTCACCAATTTATCATCCATTTAGCTAATTTAAAAAAATTACCTCAAGCAGAAGATGGACTTTCTTCTCTCTTTTTCACTTGAATATTTTTTTTTACAGTGGATGCCAACATTTCTATGTACTTTACAGAGGTATCAGTATTCAATTCCATAAATGCCCATATTGTCTTGAAATATATGGATTGGACTAAGTTTTAATTGGGAGACAATTTTTATTTTCATGGAATTATGGTGAGTATTTTGTACAAAAAGCAGCTATTAAAAATTATATGATGTAAGTCTAAGGGAAAATGAGACGTAACTTAGGGGCATTTCAACTTAGGGACATTCTTGATGCACCAATTACATCTGCATCTTGGGGTCTCACTGTATATTTACTTCCATATATGCCTTGCACAATACCTACAATGGAATGAGCTCCTTTACTAAGGACTGTTTCACCACTAAAGATAAAAAGAGGTTTTGGGGGCTTTTATCTACTTGGGGAGAGCCCAACAGAGGTCATTGGTATGCAGAAAGACTGGAATTCTCATTTGGAAATTCAGAAAAAGATTGGAAAGACAGGTAACCTTGGCAACAGAGTTTTGCAAAGAGATTACTCATTCTATAGTCAACTCATTGCCTCCAGCAATTGAGGTTTATTTTTACAAGAGAGCTGCATGGTCTTGCGCAGCCATCTTGCATTAATGAGCAGGTATTTGGAACCACAAGGGTCAGTGGAAAAGTGTGAGCATATCAGCACAGCTGATAACATACTCATAAAAATGTCCACTAAACATATTTTGCTGCTTTCACCTGGTAGTGACAATATTTTTAAAATTCCAAAAGAAGTGCTGGGCTTGTTTGAACCAAGTACTTGGTTGGAAAGGAGACCAGAAAATTCCTCAGTGGAGCAAGGACCTACAATTGACCAGTAAAATACTAATCCCTGCCCACTTACTCGTATGCTGGGATTTTCTTTTGGAGTCCTCAAACACAGACTTGGAAATGAAGGGTTTGACTTGAGTTGTGGCGAACCTTGACATTTCCGACTTGTGCCTGGTCATTATTCGTTGTTGCTGCAAGCAACGCGAATTTTTTTTGCGTGCCGAAAAGTTGTTGCCCCGCGCAATCATTAATCGGTGCCCAAGGCATATTCACCGCGTACGGAAGATCCGTCCCAAGCGCATTCAGTCCCAAACGGTAAGCCCTTTAATCCCCTTTGTCATTGGGGTGGCGCGCCACCCAAACTGACCAGCTTAATTCTTTTGTTATTTCTTGGAACCCAGTCAAAGGGTTTTTTTTTCAGCCACCGGTTTCAAAGGGGCTTAAACCCCGGCGAAGTCAAAGGGTTTTTCTGGTGACCCTTCTTTGTCCTCCCCCTCAGAACCGCGTACGGAAGATCCGTCCCAAGCGTATTCCGTCCCAAACGGTAAGCCCTTTAATCCCCTTTGTTGTTGGGGTGGCGCGCCACCCAAACTGACCAGCTTAATTCTTTTGTGATTTCTTGGAACCCGCGGCACCTTTCCCTGACTTTTGGCGCCATATGAATTTTTGAATTTCTTTAAAATTTTTAAATTGTGTTCTCTCTCAAAAAAAGGAAGAAAACGATACCAAATAACATATGCTTCGAAAATGTTATAGGAAGCAGAAAAAAAACCCCTGACCACCCAGGTTATGTTTTCTATATCTTGAAACAGGCGGCAGCTTTAACGAAGAAAACGATACCAAATAACATATACTTCGAAAATTTTATAGGAAGCAGAAAAAAAAACCCTGACCACCCAGGGTATGTTTTCTATATCTTGAAACAGGCGGCAGCTTTCTATGAATTTTGGCACCATATGAATTTTTGAAACTCTTTAAATTTTAAAGGTTCCAAGAAATAACAAAAGAATTAAGCTGGTCAGTTTGGGTGGCGCGCCACCCCAATGACAAAGGGGATTAAAGGGCTTACCGTTTGGGACTGAATGCGCTTGGGACGGATCTTCCTAGTACCATATTCACAGAGAAAGGAATAATGCGAGGAAATTCCAGGAACTGTGGACGGTTTGTGCCACAATTGGCAAAGTTCAGGAACAAAGACTGGCTTTGTTTGCCGAACGGTTCAATACGGAAGGAAGGCATCGCTCAACATGTATAATGTCTTCAGGGTCAATTTGTTTCGAGAAATGCCAAAGTTTGATGCGATTTTCCATGACAGTACTGTATAATGTCTCGTACAGAAATGATAATCGCTGTGTGTTCCGTTTACGGAATTGGCACGGCCATTAAATAGGAGCATTTTTTATGGACAATCAATCAAAATTCGTTAACTTCGATATAACGAGCAGCAATTTGATTCCATTTTGGCTTTAAAGATTGAGCTGTTCTGAAGCTCTTTGGTACCCATACTTTTTTTTTACTTGGAAATGTGACCGATTCGTAAGATTATGGAAGCAAAGGACAATTTCCGAGGTACTTTCCAGCAATAAATAAAAAAATTCAACAGGAGCACCTGGTAATATGTCTCGGATAGGGTACATTAGGGGCACAACCAGATTTAATTTTCCCCAAGACCAAGCCCGTGTGTTCAAACTTCTGCATCTCACTTTTTCTTCCACAAGGACTTCAAAAGGTAATATTTTTAGTCACTCACTTCTCAAAAGTCAAAACTGGCAACAATTTGGAAGAACTTCTCAAAAAATGCAATAAAACTTATTTGCCTTAACATTTCAGCATGAAACAATGGTGTAAAAGAAAATAGTACACAAACTGCCTCTTTGGCATGTAAAAGTGTTCAAGATGTAAAAAAACATGGAGCATATGCATGGTGGACTATCTCTACAATGATCTTGCCTACAACAATTTTGTGAGAAACTAAAGAGAGAGAAATGACCATTTTGCCGCTTCTGCGTGGGCACTAGAGTTTGCGTAACTGCCAAAAACAGCAGAAGCAATAAAGTCGCTGTCACCAGGGCCATAAAAACAACATCGGAACTGGGTCATAAAAACCAAACTCCAAAACTGTGTTCTGGCAGGGAAAATCTGAAGAATTGCTCTTCTCACAGGAAAAGGTAGAAAGCGAACCCCAGGGGGCTTGGAGCGCAGAAATCGGGCTCTCCACAACCTGATTCCAAGAAAGAGGTGATATTTCCCTCCTTCTCTCTTCCCATATCCACTCAGTAAAAAATGCGTTATTTCCCACTTTGTGGGAACCGCGCATAACCAGGTCCAGATGTTGCCTAACACATGGGGAAAAACACCCCATTCAAAATGCAGGGGGACAATGATTTACTGATCATCTTGTTAACCCTACCTGCAACCGTCCTTCCGCTGGACAATCTTAACACACCCTGCCAATTATTTTCGAACAGGCATAAAAGGGACCTGAAGCCCCAAGAAAATCATCTAACTGTTTCAAGAAGGAAACCACGTTGGACAAATGTTTTCCACTGCCAAAAACTCTGCAAAATTCACTTGTGTTTCCTCTTGCAAGAAGCGTTTACCCAGAAGTGTTTGTCATAGTTTTGAACCAAACTTTTCATTCTGCCTATTGTGCTGACAAAAGTACAAGTTGCGCTTATTTTGGGATTTCAAATCCCTTAGGCTGGTTGCGCACTGACCAATCGCCAAGTTTCCCTTTTCTTTCAAATTCCTCTATCCTCTCACCTGCACAAAATTGGGGTGCGACCCTTGATTTTGCACACATTTTTTTTTTGTATGGCAAGCAACATTTTCTTTTGTGCCAAAGGGTTCTCTCATGTTATAGATATAGAGGTTCTCATCTGCAATGAAATTCTCCCTACAACGACGTTTTTGCTGTTCCTTTGAATTTTTTGTAGAGAGTCTACCTTTACCAAATTGTACAGTAGTATGTACACAGTTGGTGGGGAAAATACAGTAATGAATAACCAAAGCACAAAATTATAACCTACACTAGAACATGAAGTACTGTACAGTATAGTACATTCATAACAAAATTTATTTTGACAAAATTCCCATGGGAGTCGCTCAATTTGTTCAAGACCTACCGAAATCTTCAAAAATAATTCCTTTTGTTCCTTTGGAAATTTCTGAGAAGTTTCCTTTATCCAGATATTGTCCAGATGTCAGGTCCCCAGCAGCAATGTCTGTTACCAACATCTGAAATTCAATTTAACACTTGCAAGAATGCTCACAACAGTTTTGCATACATTGAAAACATACACTAAAATTCGGTTTGTAGACGGTTCGTAAATTTGGCTCAGGTTTAATGTTTTTCCCCACATAAGGCTATTGATTGGTTCTCTTTTAATCTGAATAAGTTGACAGGAACCGGTCTCAAATTAGGGAACGATGTGTTAAATGTTTATGAAGAGACTCCCAGGAATCGTAACTTTACTGAGTTGATGGGATGGGCTAGGAATACATATTCAACCTTTACCCATTACATAGGAAAATGGGTCATTCAAAAACTAGGTCTTTTCAGGGAAGTACATCATAACTTTTTAAGTTCACCCCGTATATTTGCGTAATAAACAGGCGCAAAAATGAACCTGTTAGACCACGAAAGATCCAGAGTATCCCATATTTGTTGGTGGCTTCTTAACATCAGAAAAAAAAATTACTCAACTTCATTTTTTTTAAAGAGTAATTTGGAGCAGAACGTCGCGGAAGTATCGATCAAGGTTTGATGGGGGGTCGGTCAACTTGTTCAGTTTGACAACAAAACGAGGTTGAAATTTTGGTCGATACGCTAGCATGAGCAGTTGACCTATGCTGATGAACTTCCGATATTAATTTCGATGCCGGGAAAAGGCCACGAACGCGGGAGCCACGTGACCCAGGTTTGAGGTCAGAGTCGTTGCTCCCGACGCGAGTTGCGCAGAAGTTCCACGAATGAAAGGTGATTATTTAAGCAATTTGCACAGCAACGAAAAAAAAGGGAAGGAGAGGAAAAACCGGCTGTTATTCGCTGCTTCATTTGGCAGGCGAATTCAGGCTGGGGAACGTGTGCCAATTCCGTTACTGCAATAAAAACTTTTCCTCGTGGTTTGCGAGCGTGAAATTTATTAAATAAAATGTTTTTAATGTTTCACAGAAGATTCAGCGATGCATTTTTGATTGCTAATGCCCCTCATATAGCGAATATAAATTATGCGTGTATAATTTTTTTTTATGTCAGCAGACTGATTCAGTGTATTAATCCCGGTAGTTCGCTACACACTGCCAAAGCACGTTAGAAGCCTACTTGAAAAACATTTTGTTCATCACCAAATTTCGGCATGAAAATTTATACGTGCCTATGTGCAAAAACAAAACAAAAAACTCTGTGAGCGGTATTTGCAAAGTAAGCTATTATAAAGGCACTCATCTTTATATTTATACACTGACAATAAGAGGCCTGCGAATTTTCAAAATTTGTGATTCGGAAAGATATATGCAACCGAAAAATAGAAATTTCGTCATCTAAAAAATGTAAATGGAAGGTGTCTCAGGGCTGTATTTAAATCCTGCTCACTTTTAGATTTATTATCACATATCTTTATTTCGGCCTGAGCTGTCCCAAATATGAAATTACAGCGTGGAATTCACTCCATTATATCATTTTATGGACCGCAACCGAATTTATGTCAGGCACTTTAAAAATGAGAAACATATGTCCCCTATCAACTCTTGAATTCTCCAGTTGTTTTCAAACTGCGGGTTTCATTCCGAGAACTTCTTGATCCTATAATTGCAGTTTATGTATACAGTATTTTTGGAATATAGGATTATTCAATTCTTTAGCATTTCGAAATGAAGAAGTTGGATTGAAAACTCCATGGTTTGGGCCCTGATGATAGATAAAATCATTTAAAAATGACCTGAGTATGAACCAAGGTTTTTTTTAATTATTGGTGAATTTATGAAGTTGAAGTACTTTACGCTAGATTAGACCGATGTCTGCAATGTTTTCAGCATGTAATTTGAACTTATTCATCTGCTGCTCGTGCTTTTTGATGAAATTTTGAAAGATTTCAAAGAAAGAAGTGCATGAAAAAGCGAATTTCTTTTCAAATAAGACGGCTCATGCTGTAAGAGAACAATGTTTTGGGATTTCGATGAAAATTATCTTGTTGATTCTGTACTACAATAATACTGCACTTGAATTCAGTATATCATAAATAAATCAGACACTTTAAGGATGGGAAGAGTGTTGGAACCAGGAGTGTTTCTCAGTTTAAAAATCCTTTCAAAGTTGACTAAATTTTGACGACAGAAACATTTTGATGCCCCTCGTCTTATTATCAATTGTCCACATTCTGCAAGACTGCCGACTTCGTCCTATATTTTCGAGAATGTTTCGCATTTTTTCGTATTCCGCAAATGAGTTAATCGTTGTTTCCTGTTATCAAATAAGGAATGCCATCCTCTACTTTATAATAATGCAATTTGAATAATATAATGAAGTCCCGCGAATATTCCTCGACAGGTTCAGGAATATATAGTGGCGAGTGGGAGCGAGGAATCCGGTGAACTATTCAACTTTTTTCCCTCGGCGGATTATTTCTGACGAGACTCGATCGAAAAGCAGCAGAGGGTATTAAGGGTTAATTGCCGGTATTCGACCTACGGGATCATCCAGAATCCGAAGAGCCCAAGAATTCGTGACCAACTTCCCGAGCAACCGTGAATGGGAATTTATTCCGGAATAGACATGGACAACCGTGATCCGAACCACCTCAATTCCCACTTGCAGGTCAGCTATTCCAGCTTTTTCTTTCCGATTTTCCCCCGGAAAAATATTCCTTTTCTTTTATTTCGGGATTTTTATCGACTGCTAATTGGACTCCGATTCATATACCGCTACTATATACTTGAGAGTATAGAGTATAAGCATCCGAGAAAAAAAAAAACCATTAAAGAATTCGAACGTACGTGACGAGGAACTTTCAGAAACGGGGATTTAATTCATGTCTTATTATTGGAAAATTTCATAAATGACTCAGAGTATAGGGGTTCGATTTTTCGGAAACGAATGCGAATCGCTTCTCTCGTTCATTTCGAATTTCAGTATGATTTCACATCATGAGAGCAGGATTATTTCGTTTTCCTGGGAAGACTGTGATTCGAAAATTACATTGTTGAATGGTTAATTTTTAAATTTAGATTGAATGGCACAGTTAAATCCAAGTAAAAAGCTGCGATTATTGATGAATTTGTTTTGATTCAATGAAAAACTTCTCCCGCGTTTCCTAATACAGTGGCCCCCCGCCTAACAGACCTCCCGTGTAAGGGATTTTCGCCAAACAGACCAGCTCTGCAAGCAGTTTTTCCTCCCGCCCAACAGACACAATCCGCCGAACAGACTTCTTTTGGTTTAAAATTATTGTTGAAAATTGAAATTTTTGCTTTTTTATTTAATTGAATTTGTGTAAAGGACTTTTTGTCTAACAGACTTGTCCCTTGCACGAATCAAGTCCGTTAGACGGGGGTTGACTGTAGTAGTTCTGTCGTTTTGGTCTTTTGCTTGTTGAGAAAGTGTAAATCAATTTCATAAACTCTAAGATTAATGCATTTGGCTGTTTTACAAAAGATGCTCATTTTTAAAACGGGAAGACTTCTCCAATTCATGATACGATCTCATCTACGAAGATTTTCTTCTTACAAAAATTGTTCAAGTCCTCTATTCCGTTCCTTCTCCATGTTACATAATTTTCTACAACAAAATTCTCTCCGAAACGATTCGTGGTGCTTGGGATTTTTTTTTAGAGAGATTTCACCTGTATTCAAAGTACAGTAGATTTGAACCATTTTCCAGCTTTTTCGTGTAAAAAATTTTTTCCAGGCGTCGCATAATGCAAATCATGCTTCGAGGGCTTCATGAACTTTCATAATTTTCTGAGAAATATAAAAATAGCATGAAAATACGCGTTCAGCTGAATTAAGGACACAAAAACCATGTTTATCCACTTTGAAATGATCCTCAGGCTATAAGACAGTATTTGATATGGCACGCAGTCTGTGATCAAAAACAGACTGTGCAATCATCCGACGACGCCAAAATCGATCGCATGAGGAGTGCGAATATTCTGCGCCAAAAAAATAATAATCCGCTGTACGACATTAACCCGGGCACAAATGTATAATCGTTTGTGACCCCGGACTCCCGAAGTAAATGATATTCATCAATATCCGGATCCGAAGTCTCTTTTTCTTCCCTTCCTGGAAGTCACAGGAAAACGGAATGTATTTTTCGGAGAGAACAAAGGGCCGGAATATATATATAAGTCGAAGAATGACTTCGGGCCCGACGAGGTCAAAAGCGTCGCATTAAAATCAACTCGGAGCGATCACGACTCGGTTATTCGATCACAGTCGGACCCATTTCTATTATTTTACATGTCCGAGGGTTGGTTCGGAAGTTTCAGGACTTTTTGAAATATTGTAGATGGAATGGAGTTTTACAATTCCACCTTTTTTGTTTACTCGCATACTTCCATCATTTGGCAACACTGCAGCAATGTTCAACGCGGTCTCAGCCGATTTCAATGCATGTTTCCATGCAATAATAAACCCAACATCAAAACATTGCCAAAAATTGATCAAGCTGCTCTTTTATTAACGACGGAAATGAGGATGTCACTGTCCTGAAAATAAACCTCTTTGAGACCATTCTTCACCATTGGGAAAAGCCAGAAGTCACTGAATTTTTTGGCCATTGAAATTTTCCTCCCAAACGTGTTTCCTGTTGAATTCCGCCCCCCCCAAATCATTTAAAAATATATTGCCACCTGTGACTTTTTGCTGTTCTCAATGGTGAAGAATGGTCTGGAAGGCATTGATTTTGAGGACAGTGACAGCGTCATTTTTGTTGTCACAGAGCAGCTTGATCAACTAATTAAATTGTCAATACAGTGGCCCCCCACCTAACAGACCTCCTGTGCAAGGGATTTTCGCCAAACAGACTTCTTTTGGTTTAAAATTAGTGTTGAAAATTGAAAATTTTAATTTTTTATGTAATTGAATTTGTGTAAAGGACTTTTTGTCTAACAGACTCGTCCCTTGCACAAATCAAGTCTGTTAGACGGGGGTTGACTGTATTTGGCTCTACAGCATTTTGATCATTGGGTGTATCCCACAAAAACTAAATTAAAAGCAGTGGCAACTGCGCTGATCAGCACTGAAGTGTTGCCAAATGATGGGACAATGCAAGTTTAATGAATGTTTGAACAGAATGCTTTATTTTCCACTTTTCAGCATTTACAAGGTTCAATCAAGATTTCCACATCCAAACCCCCTCCCCACCCAACCTAAATCAACTCAAAGACATTCAATCAATTCAGAGCAGGAAACAGAGAACAAATGGATAACAAAAATAAAAGAAAAAACAATCCACAAAATACAACCGGACATCTGACATGTATGCATACACCCCTTCCTTCCTTGACATTGAAATCAAAATATTGGTAACAATTAATTTAAAGCACAAGGTCTTCAGCTTGTTTCCAGATCAGGATTAGTTGAATGAACAATTTAGAGAGAATCTTTGATGAGAAATCATATATGGCCAACAGTTTATCTTGATCCTTCAAGATTCAACACCCAAAAATATGAATTTTTGAAACCCTGTTGGATCAATGTAAAAAACTTTTAAACCAACCCTCGTCCAATTCCCGATATTCTATTATTTTTCCATTGGTTGTACTGATGAACCAAGAACCACACAGAGGGGGGAAGGCAGCAAATGCAAGATCATCATCATGTCGGTGCTCTCTCTGATTCTGTGGGTTCCACTGTCCAGAGGTCGACAGGGTCACGAATCTCCACCAGCGAGTATCGCAGACTTCCCAGACACTTGTCATTCCATTTGGGACTTGATCGTCTAAGCCCAAGTTCTTTGGCTTGTGTGGATTCATTTCATGCCCACTGCAGTTTGAGAGGATACATGAACATGGGAAAAAAAATTTACATTCCGGGGGAAATTCCCTAAAAAAATTCAGTATAGCTGCTTCAACCGAATTTTTTTTTTCTCTCTCAGAACATTAGTTCTTCCTGGCGCGAAGACGAGTATAACCCATCACAAAACTCAAAATTCCGAAGAGGATGATTGCGAGCAGGAAGAAAATTGTTACATTTGGGTGTGAATGAAGTTCTCGAGTTGCCTAAAAATTGTGTGTCCTGGGTCCTTAAACTGTACGAAGGTCAACTGGGTCACGAATCTCACAGTACGGTATTCGTCAGAGCAATATGTCATTCCGCCTCGGGCTCGATTGTCTGAGCCCAAGTTGTTCAGTTTGTCGATCCAAAAAGTCCAAGTCACTTGCGTCAAAGTATTTTTTGAACGATGTTCAAGAATTATTTCTGGCAGTGCACGTGTATAGAAGAGATGTTCACTTGTTCCGTGAAGTCAGTTATATTACACAAATACAGGATTGCATATATGGGGCTTCAATCTTCAGACAAGTGCTGTGCAGGGAATTTCTTTGAAATTAGATAAATAAAATAATTCAAGAATAGCATATTCTCAATTCCTACAAATGGAACTTGGAGGTAAGTATTTAAAACAAAGAAGATGGTGTTTTTTTCAGTCAAACCTTTCTAAGTTAAGTTTCCAAGGAGCATAATAAATTCATATTAGCGAGGTTTCAACTCTGAGAGGTTTTTGTTATGGAACCAAGCATTTTTGTTGTAGGAAACAGAACAATTGCGCTAAATTGTAAATGGTGATATTCTGGGCCTGAAATTGCTTCTAAAATGAGGTGCCAGGATGCTGAATTTGGAGACAGGGGTTCATTTGCCCAATTTAGTCTGTCAAATTCTTTCAAAATACATTTTGAAAATTCCACTTTTTATTGCGGTCTTTCTTTTCTGTCAAGATAATAAATGGTCTCAAAAAAGTTGACTTCTTGCTGAAGGTCTACATTCTCTAAAAGGAAATGCTTTGAGTTTGGGAGGTTTTTAATGCATTGCTTTCAAGAGAATTCAGATGGGGACTTAGAAAACAATTTTGAGGGAGTTATTCAACTCAAGAAGGTTTAAGTTATGGAGGTTAAAATGTATAATTTGACCAGAACAGCGGAACACAAAAACAACACCGTGTATGTACCCCTAAAATCATTCGAAACGGACAAGAAGAAATCAACTCCAATAAATTCAAGGATTGGAATCATAAGAGAAGTCCACCGAGGTTTGACATAAAAAATACAAGTATAGAAAGCTGCAAATATTCGTCAACGGTTGCTAATGCATTTATAGTCACAGAAATGTCAACCTAAACAAAAATTAGTCAAACGTGGTCATACACTAAAGAAAATAAAAAATGGTTTGGAACCGTTTAGCACAGCATTTCTGGATGACCAATTTATGTGTCAACTAAATAATTGAAAGGTTGGTTTATTCGAGTATATATGCGTAAAAACAAAGAGTTATTACAATATGACGGGCTTTTGAAAGAGAATCCGCAACAGAAATCCCACCGGGCTTCTTTAATAAATTATATATGTGATTGAAGCTAGATTTATTTCAATAATGAAAAAAACAATACAATGACAATTGGCATTGATTTTGGTCAGTCCACCAAATCATTTCTATGTTTTATCTGCAAAATGTATTCACATGAAACTGTACAACCTTCGTAGACGTCTCTTGTGAGGAAAGGCTCGAAAATCTTAGCTTATAACTCAATCATCAGCAACAGAAATATTTGGAGAATCTGAAAAGAAATTTTCAATCTTTTAGCAGTCGTTCAACGCCAATGATGATTTTGTCCAATGTGTATTTTTCTAATCGCTCGCCAGTCAGTGATATACAATGTTCTTTTTATGCTTTCGAAGATACTTCATATAGAGCTGAGTGAAATTGTTCAAGGGTTACCTGATGGATATAACCTGGTGAAGTTTTAAAAATGAATCCCATATGCCAGCATATTATTGGGGCCTTTCAGATGAACCAGAAACTCAGTCTAAAAAAATCAAATAACTGAAAAAAATGTTGAGAACCTCAATATTGCATTTTCAAAATTCCAAAAAATTGAATTTTCGCTGGTTCTTATTCATAGTTTTTGTTGTTGAAATTCTGTGGTCGTTGAGTCCATTATAACTGCATCAGTGACTCACCAAGAAAAATATTTGCTTGGGTGTGTTTTCATTGCTAAGCAATAATTTCGCATTACCGACCGCCAGAGTACCAATTCAAAAAGACAAAGCCATTTTGATGGTGCACTATAGTACCCTATTAGTGGCAGGAAGATTCAGTACCTCAACACAAGTGATTTTTCCAAAACGAACCAGAGCCTGGTACAAATTTCCAGTGGCACCTTCAACGTTGAAGCCAGGATACAGTATACAGTATAAATCAGCTGTATAAAGGTTATTTGTGTTCCAACAAACTTCTAAATAATGGAGACGCAAACAATTCTTCGTGGTAAAAATCGTCTTGCATAGATTCTTACAAGAAATTAATGAATTGTGATAAATTTTTCTTCAAAGATACTTTTGCCGAGAGACACGAAATATCCCAAATTCCCAGCGTTTACTCGGAAAAAATAACTTTTTCTGCTTCGTCCGCATTCTGCGCGCAGTACTCATTGAACACAGAGTAAAGAATTCGTCGGTTCGTATCAAACGTACCCCATTTGAGTACTACAGGATAAGAAGTTGGATTCTTAAGTGCTTAAAGACGAGTGCACTGGTATCCAGCTTATTTATTTGAGTGTATATGTTCGACGTAAGCTATTCACAGATAATTATTATACAATATTTTATCTGGGATGAGGCACATGTTTTCGACTATTTTCGACCCTA